>JAQGAU010001098.1:0-21441 GCA_034698045.1 Paramacrobiotus richtersi | reverse complement strand
TTCTGTTTTGTATTCTTTTTGATGACCAGACTGCGAGTGCCACGGGTTTGTCTGCTCTTGAATAAACTAAACTAAACTAAAACCGGCAAAGGCAGCATCAAATGCGCAAGAAATAATAACACCACCCATCGCAGAACTTACTCATTTCACTTATATACATACAAAACAGGGATTTACGGGAAATCGCTAAAAAAGCATACAAGTACATGTATGTATGTAACTGTAGTGTAGAATGTACATTATCCATAGCTGAATACAGAAAACAAACCCTTCCAACGTCCCGAAAGAGCAGTGGAAACAGTCACACGAAAGAAACAGACGCATTTCTCCGTCCAGTCCACTCTGCCGTTAGTGTTACACAGCACTTAGCATCTGCTCTTTCTCCGTCAGCTGACTTTGCTCGGCAGACTGGCATCCTTGTTTCTTAACACTGTCGCATAACGGGTGAGTTCCACCGGTAAATCTGTTACCCAGCGGATCATTGAGACCCCATTTGTATTCATACCAATACGTCGTCATCCAGCGAACGGCCACGCAGCCGGCTGCCACAGCACCTGCAGTTATCATCAACAGAAATACCGGTAGATGGTATTTCTCGGGTACAAAGCACTCCAAAATAGGGAATGATAGCAGAGACAGTGCGAGAAATGGCTGTACGAATTCGCACCAGTTCCGGAATATGTACAGAGTCTCGGCACAACAACAGGTGCCAGACACAGGCCAGCTGGTGTTGGACACTGGCCGAGTACCGTATAAGTATGTATACCATTTAGGATAGCCTTTGACAGGAGTGGATTTGTAACGGCATTTCAAGCAATCCAGGACAGCAACACCGACTGCGATAACAATAGGTATGCATATGTGGAAAACGATTCCCGATATTGCTACGAGAAAGCTCCAGGTGTGGCAGAACTGGCCGACTGTTTGGAACCATTCTGATGGTTCGGGAAGGGAAGTGCCGTTGACAGAGCTCCTGAACCAGTATGATAATCTTGCATCCCAGTAGCCAAGCCCCTGTAAAATCAGATTACAGACATTCGGCAATGTAAATCGGTGTAACGGTAAGTTTGTGGAATGCATCCGGACCACAGTTGGCGGGTGGTATAAATTTCTCTAAAAAAGCTGAATCTGAGAAAACGGCCCAAAACGACCATTGGAACAATGAGACTTAAATGCTAAGGATGTAAAGGGCTTTCTTTTGGAAGTGCACAGATATAACCACATCGTGCTAATTTTTAGCTTTAATACGGTTTAGAAATAGAACAATCCTGCAAACTTTCAAATATGGCGATAAATGCCAAATGTAAAGCAAGTACTATGGTCGGGAAAGCTTATATTGTGTACTGACCGTCCCATTTGTAGAAATTGGAAGATTAGTCTCATTCGTGGTGTCCAGGCAAATCCGTGCCGCAGGGGCTAACGAAATCTCCAGTTGAAAATAAATATATAGCGAGAAGAGCACTGTCGGAAGCCAGTAGCCAGAATACTTGTAGCCAACAATTTGATGTGCTGGACGGGCGGGGACAGTTTCGAAGGGTAATTCGGCGATTTTGTTCAGGTTTCCTGCGTTGCTCCATTTTCTGCAACACAGAGCGTTCTGTTTGTCAAAGAATACGTTCTAATCCACAGACGGTAACTCGGCGACAGACTGTGTTCCCAGCTTGCATGCACCCGTTTAGGTATATTCTAAATACTGGTCAAAAATGCCGGTTCATCGGTTTGTTCATTAGACCGGATTGTCCAGCAACAGAACATTTCTAACTTGATTACAGAAACGTACCCTTTGATATTCCAGATGGAAGCCACATATGTCGACCGCATCCACATTCCAGCCAGTCTCCCGATACAGTACACCGTTAGCAGCAGGGACAGCAACACGAAACACGGAAATACAGCTTCTTCTCCAAGTACGACATTGGCTGCCGTTACAACGAATACACCCACACATACCACCGGTAGTATGCAGATCAACAACCACAACACAACCTTGATACACCATACAGAAATGAACAGAACAACTGCGCATGTACCGATTACAACGAAACAAAAAGCGCTCCAGTTGTACTTGCAGCGTTCGCTGCCATCTTGGCATTCCTTTGTACAGGACGTTTCGCTGGCTGTTTGTGGAGGGTTTGGAATTCCGCATTCCTTTGGATGATCTTCCAAGTCGTTCCATTTGTACTTGCAGTGTTCGCTGCCGTCTCGGCATTCCTTTGTGCAGGATGTTTCCCTGGCTGTTTGTAGAGGATTTAGAATTCCACATTCCATCGGAAGATAGTCCAAGACTGGAAGAAAGTGTCTCATCTCGTGAAAACTGACCACCGAGAAGATTCGGGTTGATTCTCTCCATGATCTGTTGATGAACAGGGAGAAGAAGAGGAAGAAGTATAAAACTACCGTCGCGGCAAGTGTAGCATACGCTCCCACGTAGGCAATATCGGTCTTCGTATCGCTCAGTATAAAGTAGGCAGTGGAGTTGTTAAGGCAAATGGGATTGTTGGACACTTTCCAGAACGATACAGCGCGGTCCCAGAAACATGGATCGTGCCCCTGTCAACAGAAAACAATCGTCAATTCGATGGGGTATACAAACAGATATCTAACGTAATTATTGGGCACTCATTTTAGAGCTGTATCTTATGTTTACACTGTGAAAGTTTCCATGATTCGAGCCAAAAGGTTACAGCTACTGTATCGTCAAATTTGCAGATACTGTAGCATCGCTAGAAGCTTAGCAACGTAATGAAACTAGGGTACATACTGTACACTTAAGAATTTGTGCTGTCTGTACAGTGGTACAACGGCAGAACGCAAGAGCAACATGTGACACGAGTTTACAATTATTTTAATTTAATTTAATTTAGTTAATTTAATTTAATTTTTCTGTCTAGTCTGCTGTTATCTGTACGATTCTGTTTATTGCTACAGTATGTGAACACACGCATTCCGGCATAAAATGAAAAAACAGGAAGTGGTTAGAGAAGGAAGATCTCATCTAGACCGACAGATTCGTTTTACAGTGTGTGAGCGAAGTGGACAACGGAGTTAATTCTTAACTTACAAAGCCTAGTATTTTCCACAAGAGGCCAGTATTGCCTGTACTTTCGGGATCCATACGACTTTCTGCACAACCCGGAAAGTATCGCTTGACAATTTCTGCGGAGACACTGGTTGATATCCATAACACGGCTATGACTTCTATAAGGGTTTCTTGATAGGACCAGAATCTGTTCTCGTCCAGATATGATGCAAAGGCTTTGTGCAGTGCCGTCATATTGGAAGTTTATAAACTAAGATTCATTTAAAATAACTACATAGTTTGCTGTCTGCATAAAGCAGCCTTGCTCGCAATAGCATACGGGTCTAAGTCGTTAAATTTGCTGCATGCAGAGATGCTAGCGTAGCCAAGAGTGCAATCCAAAAACAACAGCAACTCACAGTATACTGAGCAGTGGGTCAGCAGGAAAAATCGATAGCTGCCATGCTGTCCCAGCGTACAACGAGGCAACACTTCTGCCCATCCAGTCTTGCCGTTCTTGGTCTATATAATATTTTGTCCCAGTAAAACTTGGCGCGAACGATTCAGCGTTGCACTGTTTAACATGTCTACACACAGTTCATTCACAATAACACAACCAATGCCACTTATATAAGGAAGATGTGCTGATCCGGAATGTTACGGCAATATAGGTACCTGCCTTATTAACGCATTTTTCGGCAAAATTAAAAATGCACAAGGTCATTCAGATGCATGTATTCGGCATGCTTCTGCATAATTGTATAGTCTGGACGAAAAGTATTTACAAGTTGCAGTAGTTCCATTATGTTCTTCTAGCTGGAAATTAACTCGCCGCAAATTAAATTAATGCACCTGGTCATCGATTGATGACGACATGGTGGAGAATCTGACCGGGTTGTGAAAAGCGGCAATTTTACTAGGAAGTTTGCGTATGCGCCCTCTGTGTGGCATCCATAGAGAATGTCATATTTTATAGAATATCGATTGCTAAGCTCAAGGGAAAATCGATCTAAATAATTAGTAAACATCCATGCCACATGGACATTCGGCTGTCCAAGTGTCCACTGGTTTACGAGGTGGCCTGCACTTACCACGGTTAAAGCCGTTTAACTCACGTGGAAATTTACTTTGTGTGGAAATCGACCGGTGCCTACTGCACGGAAAGCGCGTTTGACTATTGCTAGGTTATTATTAATAACATGCAGAGATTCTCGCAGCAGTTACCATATGTTACGAACTTACGACACGTGACGTGGTATGTTAGATTTTTCTTATATTTATACAGAAGCAGAGCTGATATGGAGAAATCTCATCGTGCTGCAAAGTTTTTCGCTGTGGATAAAGATCTATCCTGGGCTTATCAGGAAATTGCTTTCGAAGCTTTCTTCGCCATTTGGATGGGCAGCACAATTTCTATTGAGTTTGCTAGGAGGTTTTGTCCAGAATGGTCGGGACATCGCGTCGATCCCGAGATGAGCAGGCCTCAAAGCTTTATAGAAGATTTGCTGCATAAAGTAAGTTTATTGCACAACGGTGAATGACAGATACAATTTTGTGTGCTCCAGTCGTTTCGCCGCCACATTCCGACAGGCCACAAGCATGCATTGCCCGCCGAGGTGAAAGTTACCAGTGTATACACATTTCTGTAGAACGACCGACAGTTATTGAAATTAAGCATCACTATTTCTAGTTGACAGAATTGACGAACAAAACATGTGACAGTACGTGATGAGTAACATTTGGCTGTTAGGATGCTGACCATTGCTTTTGGAATCGTGTGGTATCACATTGGACACTGCTGGATAACGGTACATGTCAGAACAGTACTTCCACACACCCGACACCGGGTGCGGTTGGAAGGACGATTGGCTGCATTGGAGCGCTGACCACGCTGAGCGCAACGACCATATTATTTATTTCCTTCTTGTGGCTTTTGTTCGTTAACCGGCGTTGGAGACAGCCCGAGATTCATGGGCCATTTCCGTGCCTGTATAGAATATATGCATGGCTGACTCAAGGTGAAAACAGCGATAAGAGGGACATCAAAGGTCAGAAGCCTGCGAATCAGCGCGCAGAAAATAAAACTGAGTGCAACGGCAATAAAGAGCAGGCACCGGCAAATCAGAGCGCACAAGACCAAGATGGTCTTCATCAAAAAACTGAGCCCACTGGCGTTGAAGAACAGGGTCCCGCAAATCACAATGTTGACGCTAATGAATCTGTTGCTCACGACAAAGACAAGGACGGCAAAAGCCTGGAGGTGAAGCTCAACGTCCTACACACGAAGGCATCCAGTGACAAGAGCCTTGACAGAGGACTCAGCTTCGTAAGCGATAGATGCCGGGAAATCTCCAAAAATATCCCGACTGCACTGGTAGATGGCGCTCGCATCGTGTTGCTTGCCTTTTCGCCGATTTTAGCAGCTTCCCTTGGTCTTGCGATATGGGAGATTATCATGGTCTGTCCAGTATTGCTGTCCGCGGTATTGATCATGCGCATTACAACAGTCCTGCTGGGAGAAGAGATAATATTCCCATGTTACGCAGTTTTTATCAGCGCATTGGCCATGTATTGCTCTGGTAGAGTATGGGGACTGTGGATGAATGAAACGTATTATAATGTGGCGAGGAAGACTTTCACGTAAGGAAATACTGTGAATAATATTCATGTGCTGGTTTGTTTGATTCAAAACTTTTCGGACAATTTAAATGTTGAATTGTAGAAAAGTACGCGGCTTAAAAGTTGCCACGGACCTAAATGAGCCGCATGAAATTTTGGAAGAAATGGTTTACTGTAAGAGCATCTTGGATGTTGTGAAATGGATTTTCGGCTGCGCGATCCTGTGGATTTCCGTCCGTCCGTTCTTCTGCCGGCAGTATCCGGATTTTGATCTGAACTTGACATGGTTGCCCTTGCTTCACCGATGCTGGAACAGAACCATGCAGGTTTGGTATTACCTCATTCGACAGTTATTAAATCAGCCATATCTGTAATCTGTTAACTACAGAATACATGAATTAAATGTATCTGACATATCTATCGAGGCGGCTTACTAAGTACACGTTACCAGACAAGGAACCAACTAAATAGTGAATACGGAGAACAATACGCTATCCCGCGTAGAGTTGCTGAGTGCAACAGTGCGGTCACTTCATGATGTCAATCCCGAGAATTAGCACTATATATTGTAGGAATGGGGCTCGATTGATTCCATGTTCTCATACTGGGTGGATGTTTCGGAGTCTTTCGGTAACACAACCAGGGTTTCCACCTTGAACCTACCAGACGTTTCACCGCAAACAAAGACACTCGGGGTGGTTTGGTCGGTGTGGTGTTGGGTTTTGGCAGCGGTGAACGCCTGGCCGTTTTATCTCTATGTGATGTTCGCAATCACCGCTACCGGTTTCATGGCTATTGCCGGTGGCATTCTCTGTGGCTGGGATTGGTACTGGTCACGACCATGGCCAAAACGGTGAGCTCGAATTCTTCATCCTCTTCGTGAACATCTCTGCATTCTTTTTTGCATTACGATCAGTTTAGTTATTATCTTCGCGTTCTTAGTGCGAAGAATGCATGATGCTTACAATATTTAATTTCATGTATATAGTTCGGGAATTTCCGGCAAATCTAGGAATAATGCGATAGTATGTAGTTTGCTGTATAGCCTCTGACAGTACGAAATTTACCTGCCCAATAACTTCAATAATTTGGATTAGTTCCAGTTATCCAAGAAGTCGCTGCAACACTAAAATTATCCTGGTCTCGTTCTCACTGCAGTCATTATTTTCCCATTGCAGATTGCGCACACCCCAATACGATGAGCCAGCAATCTTCGCGAACGGCTCTCGTTATTTTCTAGCGACGTATCGAGCTGCATACACCTGGGTGATACTTCCCCACTTAACAGTCCAGTTTTTCCTTCCGGAGAAATACCAGCTGCCGGGTAGTTTGTTCATGCTCACTTGCTTTTCGGTTTGGAATTACTTAATGGCAGCTCCAGCCCTGTGGAAAGCGTGACGAGTGGCGAGATGCCGGTACCATGTACACAAAGAACTGGGGCTCTACTACGAATACAACGAGAACGCCGCACCTAGCCGGTGCGCCGTCACAAAGTCCGATCCAAAGCAGAACGCCCTTGCTTGATTACGGGGTCTAAACACTTGGTGAAGCTCCAAGATTGTACTGATGTAGGTGGTGTCCTGTCGCTGTTGTTTCCCTACTTCTATGCTCTGCTTATCACGTATTGTCGATGTTTGCATGTTACGAACCGATTTCGAATTGGGACTGAACTGTTTTTGAACAGCAGAGTCTTTTTTCGTAGCTTTGGGAATTATTTTCTTTAGTCCCACGGGGAAATCATATGTAGAACACAGTTTGAACACAAAAGCGATTAACCACTCGCTTTCCGGAATATACTGTAAATCAACCGGTGGTAAAATCTTCCGCAAAACAATTAAAAGGACCCACCAAATACACGTCTCTCAGTCACTCTCTGTCTATGTGATCAAGTACCTTAGTGCCAAGGTTGTTAGTCGTAAAATCGAACAAATAAAACAGTTATCTGAGCGACGTATACAAGTCAACTGGTTTTCGTTGTTCACGGAATCATTTCTGTCCCTCTGTTTATTATATTGTGGTTTCATTCTTAGCATATCTCAGCTTTTTTTATGACGTGCAATGCATTATGCGGCGATTCTGCATTTATCATTATGCGAATCCATTATCAGATTTCGACACTCGCGGTCTTATTAATGCAACGACAGACTTTATTAATTTTTTTTAGCGCCACTTATTTAACAATCTCTAATTAACAAATAAACAAATTAACTACTTAACTTAATTAAATTAACACATATATCCAATGAAATCAAAATTATTATTAAAACTATTGTTTGATAATATAATTTTGTAAGAGGTCACGTTCTGATCGAAGAAGGCTATTTCCCGGTAGGCCAGCACCGTAAATCAGTACGATCCATCATCCACCTATGAGAGACACGAGACAACAACCGATCAATACAAGTTATCGATCGTTTGCTAAACTGTCCAGTTTCTATACGTATTGCAGTTTCAGGAAGTACTAAAATCTAGTACACGTTTGTACAAATCATCGATACTCCCTATTCGTAATATTACTGGCCGGGTGTAACAATATAGAGCACATGTGTTCCATGAACCCTGGTGAAGGCACATGTACCCACGACTATCTTGTTCTTATGCACTGCATGTACCACTCGTGCGTAGTATCGTATATCGATCGCCGACAGATACCTCTCCGTTTGACACACTTGTTTAGCAACAAAGCCAAAGCGCACGGTATTCCAACATTTTTATCCAGTTACCGATACCGAGACCTGGGAAAAATGGCGGCATTTCGCCAGAGATTTAAGGCATATTTGGACAAGACGAGATTTTGGTCATATCAAGAGGTTTTGACGGAAGCTACGGTTGTCCTCTGGATATCGAGCTGCGTTTCTTCGGAGCTGCTTACGCAGTTTTTTCCCTTATGGCGGCCATGTCGTACTGATCCTGCCGATAGACTGCTGAGACGTTCATGGGATCTGTTTGGTTATGTAAGTAATCAAAAGAATGAAATTTTCAGCCGATCTTGTGTGCTTTGCCATATGTATAACGATAGTGCACTCAGCACTGTGACTGTAGCTTAGCTAGCTGACGATATTTGTCGAGCAGCGGTTTGCACACTTCTTCTGTCCAACAGAATATTTTACTACAACGAAAACTAGCTTAAAGGATATAGTGCGGTATATGATTGTTTCTGGGAAACGATCCTGGATTCTGGGACCGCACACTTGTATTTTGGAGGGCATCCAACACCACTCAATGCGGCGGAAACGTGGCTTTCGGTCCCATCGGAACATTCAGCGCCCTGCTAACAACGGCAGTGTTATACCTCGCATTTTTCTACTCTCTCTTCGTCAACAGGATCTGGAGGGTGCCAGCCCAGTCGTCACCGTGTGCTTTTTACGGGAAGCTGCAAAAGCACGCATTGTTTTGGATCTGTGGACTGAAACCAGAAGACTGCGAGCCTGAGAACGTGGCTCTCGATGGCGTTCCAAGTACTGATGGCAGTCGCGCACGTCGTGGCCTTTGGTTTATGGATCATACAGCAACTGGCTTCAGAAAATGGTGGATTTTCACTACTCGCGTTTTTTGCTTCGTATTCATTTCTCCCATCCATGCAGTTATCTTCGTACCTGGATGCATACTTGTACTCTTCGTATTATGGTTAATCTCGTGCTTATTTCCAGTTGTAACTTTCTCATTGGTTGCCGTGTGGGTCAGTATTCATACGTTTGGCGAGCAAGCTGTGTTCCCATGCTATGTGCTGCTTGTCTGCTCTTTGTCGACCTACTGCATTGGTAGAATTACGGGATTCTGGATGCGAACTAGCTATCTGAATTGCATAAGGTAACCCGAACGATGCTTTATGGGGGACTTAGTTCAAGTTCAGGCCAAACAGACACATTTGCTTTGGAATCCAGTTTTATGGTTGTTTGTTATACATTTCATGACTTTTGATTGTTTTGTTTGCTTTAAGGAAAGCATACACTAACGGCCTGAAGTTCATAAGTGACCAACAAACCGAGGAAAGACAGTTCAAAACCGTTGCGAGGCGGGAACTGTGGAAGCATTAGCGATTTGCATCGCTATTTGGCTCTGGACTGTGTATTGCGGATTGGGATTTTTAGGCCGGTTCCCAAAAGACTACCTGCCATTTACTTCGGCAACAACATCTGCCATTCGCAATCAAAGTCTTAGTTTGGTGGGTTATTACGGTTTCATACAGCGTTACAATGGCTTATTGTTAGTATCAGAATAACAAAGTGCTTTTCAGAATGTTACCCAAACAAAAACACTGAATTATACATCCGCGATGCTATCGTACTGGGTGGACCTTGACCGTTATGGTCACGTTGAAAATAGTTTTGAGCTTTTATCTACCATTTCGACAGTAATTGGATCAGTTTGCTACATATGGATGGAGATTATGATATGGCCAGTAACCCTACTACCTGTCGCTCTTCCAGTTATTTACTATCTGCTTCACACCGGCGCTAATTACCGGTTACTTGTCACATGGACTAACTCGCCACCTGGTATTATACGCATTACCCCAGATGGTACAATTATCTGTGGGATGAGGGACCTGCAGAAAGCCAGTTTTTACCCTGCTGCAGAGATTTCGATATCCACATGGTTTACGTCTGGCCGTTGCTAATGGTGCGGACCTGGTTTTCCATAATGTTCCTTCGTTATGCCGTTGTGGAATTCTTCCTACCAGAGCCTTATCACCTTCCGGGACACATGTCGATCTTTACTTGTTTGGGAGTATGGATTATTCATGAAGCTGGTTGTTTTAGTTGGCATTACTGGTGCCGGATCCAGGCACATCCGCACGATCCATTGGGAAGGAAGTTACGCAAGGATCATCCCTGGAAGAAGAGGGAACTTCGTATACGCAAACAAGCTATTGCTGAATGAAAGGTCCATCCGAATGAAGACGAGGCTTTGACGATGACGGATTCTGCACTAGTTTGACTGCTGTTACGCTATCTGAAATTTTGCAAATCATCCATCTCCTTACAGTTCAACTGTGGCACGTTTCGTTTGGAGCAAAAATCGGATGCATTTCCAACCAGATGTAATTCGCGTAATAAACTGTAATACCGTGTATTGACGGATTACTACGGGTATCCTTTTATTACAGCCCTTTTGTTACGTGATTGGTTAGCTAACCTGTACTTCTGGTTGAGTACAATGAGTGAGTAATCTTACGGCTTCCGCCAGACTAACGAGGAAATGATTTGCTCAGTCTTGACTGGAGAGATTCTGTGAAGCTGCTTAGATTTTACAACGTTGTACAACAGTGTAATAAAGTGTTTGTGAAAGCGGAAGTGATTGTGTGTGTGTTTGGATAAGACAATTACATCTTCTTATCAGTTAGTAGCAAAACATCAGCTATCAATTATCAATAATTAACTGATTAATAATCCAGTTTGTTCCTCATAGAGATCAGTCAGATACAGTTCCACTCTACTGGCTTTAGCCTACCAGAATTGCAAGTGCAAGTTCTGTCTAGCATGTCAGTATTGCAATGTAATAAACTATGTAAGCCTATGTAATTGTATCTTACAGGGTGCAATCCACATGTGATTCCAAAGAAACTGCAAGTAATAATACCCAATACCTCGTAATTTGTGTGTAATTTCCGTGTAACCCTATGTAATTCTGTGTAATATTGTGTAATCTATATGTAATTACAGTGTAACCCTATGTACAGAGAGCGTTATTTGACTGCAGTTAACTAGCAAAATAACATAATTCTCAGGTTTATCATATGGGAATACTTGCTTTGGCTTTCACTTTGATTTTAGCTTGCTAAATAGTTATACGTCAGGTAAATATATTTGATTTTTAAAACAACAAATAGTATTAAATACCTATACTATTCCTTCCGTAGCATTAAAAGTGTTTGCGCACAAGACAGCTACGTGCATTATGTATTTTTTAAAACGGATGGTCATGTCGGTCAGCAGGTCAGTATGTTCGTGTGGTCTTCGAACGCTTGATCAGAGTACATATATCAAGTTTCAGAACTTTAATAATCAAATTTAAAATAAAAAACCCTTGAATGCAATAATGGAACAATGAATAGTCAAGACAACTGAAAAAATTTTTTTGGATTAGAATGGACGGATTTGGATTAGGAGAAAATGTTTTGATTGGACTGGACGGATTGGGTGGGTCGAATTTGGGTTTGGACCGGATTTGAGAAATTAAAAAACGTTTTGGACCGGACTGGACTGACTTTTTCAGTCCATTGCAGAGCTCTAGTTAGCACCAAATTGCAGGTTGAAAACGCGTTATATATTATGGGGATTTTTAATAACTGCTAGCGTTTTTTAACACGTCTGGTATCGAGAAATATGTGGACGGCTAGGAAAAAATTAAAGCGTGCTTACCCCCAACTAAAAACAGTACAATATGCGTCAGCACTATACCCGCAAGTAATTTTCAGTTTTTGACCAGGGTAAATTAAATTCGGATCTTTAATGCCGTTGTCGTCGACGATTTTTTGTAGTGTCGTTCCAAATCTTTCGGCGAGACTCAGAAGCGCATCCCCGGCTTTCACGATATAGTATCCGTCTGAAGCTGAAGGTGCACAAATTACAATACGTAAGTACTAAACGCGGTTAGCATTTGTGTAAAGGAGCATATACCTCGAAGAGACAGCGGTATGTATGGTGTACGAAGATTGTGCACACTTTCACCTGTGCATGGATCAACTGTGCCAGAAAAAAAGGCATATTTAGTTATACACGTTATAACATTGTTTCCTAATTCCTTGAGGTCTTTAAGCGGTTCACTCTTGGTCAAATCCGCGGGTCTTCCAGCCAATAATACGACTGCTTACAGATGTAAAACTTACTGTCAAAGAGGAAAAACGGCATAAGTGGCAGCATAAACGTGTACGAAACCGCAGTAGAACAGTACAACCCATTTACAGCGCACAAAGTTGTCTCCTCCTTCCAGGCTTGGTAGTGATCCTGACAGCACCTTGACAAAACTGCCTGGATTTTATCACTCGTTGTTTCGTCGCAGTAGCTGCATGGAATTGATGGAATCACTGTATTATCCAGTTGCTTGCAGTTGCGGCATCTCGAAGAGCCGTCCTTTGGACAATCTTCACTTTGCGGATCATCTTCTTGGTCCTTGAATAGAACAGAATCTGCACGATCGATAGATTTACAATGGACTAAAAAGACATAGAACAGCATGCAGGCAGTAAAACGAAGCATTTTCTAGTTAGGCATTACTATAATACGCTCCAATCAACCAAAGATTATTATAATTGTGGACTGACGCGTCCGAAGGGACTTATATACCACTGTGCAGTACATAGTCATACTGAATAGTGAAACGCGAATACATAGCAGAACTACCAGGAAATAAGTCAGCAGATTCTCTAACAGTCAGCTAAAAATAGGTGGATGCACCGTGTCAGTCCCTTATTCAGTAGCATCGCCGTTGAGTGAATTTCGGCAAACCTCTCACAAAAATGCAAGCATCAACGAATCGTACCGAAAAAACACTTAAGTTTTTAACGCTACTCTGGTCAACAGCCAATACACTGTGCCCTTGACAACTCCGCTATGTCCCGCTCTTCTACCCCGTTGCGAAGATTTTTTATAAATGCCGCCGTACTAACACGTTCACCATTAAATTCTGTTTTGTCCAGGTTATTGTTTCTGTTACGTTCAGTTATCTGGAATAATACTATGCTTATTTCGCACCTTACCATTACGCTGGCCTATTATACTGTAGATTGCCTCTGGCGCAGAAATGTCCATAACTGGCCACATCGGATGCATGGAAAACGTGGCGACCACGGACGTGGTTGTGGTCGACGGTGGTTGTGGTTTTCTGTGGCTGTTGGTGGTTATTCCTGGTCGGCACTCGGCAGTGATTGCGGTTGAAGGTATTCAGCGTCATCGCCGCTGAAATTCCTCCGTTTGTTGATTTATAAGGATAGTGGCTGTATATGTAATTGTACAGTACCTCATCAGTCAGCATTGCTGTTCAGCAATGTCACATGTGAGTCGGTGACCCCATTTTGGACTATGGGGAGTCGAATAGTAATTTCCGTTTTTGTCTTCCTCTCGTATCTGTTTACATGTTTTTGATATAGGGCGGCCGCGCGTACTATACAGAGCCCTGTTTCGCCAACATGAAACACTTCAGTAGAAATTATCCAGAACGTTTCTTTGCGGAAATACTTCGTTTCTTCGTTCGGAAAAGTTGTACAGCAACTGTTTAGCTACAGTTTCAGGTGAAGCATACTCGGGTACGGGGAAGACGAGATGCGACTGGAAGTATCGCAACAGGAACACCCGCGACTGACCTCGAAACACACATTTTTTCATTAAAATTGCGCTAGAAATACTCAAATAAGTAAAACATTGCATTATCGTTTTCTATTTTTGTGATAAATCACAAGTTACGTCTTTAAATTAATGACTGTAATAAAGTAAGTTGCTCTGATTTAAAAACATTTTTCGAAAATGTTGGAAAAAATCTCGGACCGAGTTTTGACGGCCGCTTCCTTGATCGAAGTGCAGTTCTCGACGAAATGTTGATATATTTCAAAAACTTGCTGGAACGGGTTCAGAGAACTCTGGTGGCTATGCTGAAATGCTGAAAAGTCAGCAAAGCCACACACGATCTCCACGAACTTAAAGGTCATAACTTAAATATTGCTTTAGCGAATCATTATAGACACGGACAACTAAAGCGAGTTATTTAAACACAAAACCTACAGCAAAACAAGTTAAAGTGTTAAACAGGACTTCCAGGAGCAATAAACAAGGTAAGAGTAACCGGCAACTGAATTAGGCTATACTTTCTAGGGAAAACGATCCAAACATCTGGGATCGCGCAGTCCTTCCGTGGACCGCCGCCGCGAACGATACTATATGGGATAGTGTCGCTTTGCTCCCTTGACTGCCAGTAGCTGTTGTGGTACTGTGTTGCTTACGCCACGGCCGCGCTGTGCAGACTATGAATCATTTGGCTTAAGTGAGTAGTGTACGTACAGGCAAAATTAGACGGTGAGAAATACTTACCGCGGTACCCGGACACCCGTGTTCGAGTGCAGGCAAATATGCAAAACGTCAATTCGAAAATATCTTGAAAATGCAAACGACGCTGTAAAATAGAGACAAAAAACCTTGCATATGCATGGTCCCATATCGAAGCACAGCCGCGTGGATGAAAACAATGCATTGCTCCGCCCCTATCTGCCGTTACACAGTATTCAACCTCTTTTCTTTTATAATCCATTGACATTTTCGGCAGATTGATATTCTGGCTTCTCAACACCGCCGAAACGGTGGCGGCATAACCGGTGATTTCCACATACCAACCTGCTACCCAGCGGATCATAAGGATACCGTTTGTAAGCACACCAGTTCTCGCGAAGGCATCGAAGAAATCGAACGGTTTCGAACAGCAGCTAATCGATTGTTTGCTAAACTGTGCAGTCCAGTTTCTACAGCTAATGCAGCTCCAGACTCCAGTAAGTACTAAAAGCTAGTACGCATTCGTAAAAGTAATCAATACTAGTAAGTTGACAAAGAACACGCGTGTTCTATAAGACCATTCCACTCTTGTAAAGGCACATGTACTACAGTACGCACGACTATTGCGTTGTTATGCACTGCATGCACCACTCTGGCGTAGCATCGTATATCGATCGCCCACAGGACACAGACTACACTCCGTTTAACACGCTTGTTTAATAACAACCGAAAACGCGCAGTATTCCATAATTTTTATCCAGTTACCAAATATCAATACGCGATTAGTCCGAAATGGCGGCATTTCGCTACAGACTTCGAGCATACTTAGATAAGACCAGATTTTGGTCATATCAGGAGGTTTTGACGGAAGCTACGGCTATCCTCTGGATAATAGCTGCATTTCTTCGGAGCTGTTTACGCAGTTTTTTCCCTTGTGGCGGTCCTGCCGTACTGATCCTGCCGACAGACTACTGGGACTTTCGTGGAAACTGTTCCGTTTTGTGAGTAATCAAAAAACGAATTTATCATTCGATGATCGATCTCGAATGATGTGCTATAAGGCATGTATTATAACTACAAATAGGTTTGATTTGTCGAACAACATCAAATTGGTGCAGTTTGACTGACTTCTAGACTACTGTTTTAACTTGTAAAAGAAGCCTGAAAATAGGTATAGTGGGCAGCTTTTACTCTGGTTCTGTCCACCAGAATATTTCCATACCTTTGATACGGAAACCTTCTTAAGGGTCAAAAGATACAGCTTGTGGAACATCTTCTCATCGTGTTTGTTTCAGGGAGACGATCCTAGGTTTTGGGACCGCGCACTTGTATTCTGGAAATTGTCCAACAACACTGAATGCGGCACAAACCTCGTTGTCGGTTACATCGGAACATGCAGCACCCTGCTGACAACGGCGCTGCTATATCTCACAGTTTTCTACTCCGTCTTCATCAACAGAATCTGGAGAGTACCAGTCCACTATTCACCGTCTGCTTTCTACCGTAAGATGAGAAAGCACTTTGAATTCTGGTTATTGGGACCTGTGGACCTCCTGATACCGGACGATTTCGCTGTTCCCGATAAGCTTCCAAGTGCCGATGAGCGCCTCGCTCGCAAAGTCAACTGGTTTGAAGGTGATGGAGCAACCCGCTGCAGGAAATATGGCCTTTTCACTATCCGTGCTGTATGCTGTGTATTCTGTTTGGCTGTTTATGTAGCTATCTACATACCGGTGTGCATATTCGTCCTGTTCGTATTATGGCTGACCTGTTGCTTATTGCCAGTCGAAATTTTGGCACTGCTTGCCACGTGGCTCAGCGTTCATGCATTTGGAGAGCCAGCTGTTTTCCCATGTTATGTAATGCTTGTCTGCTTTTTGTCGGTCTACAGCATCGGTAGAATTACAGGATTGTGGATGCGGGCCAGCTATCTAAACTGGATAAGGTAAAACGAGCAACATTGTTTTATTAGCTCAAGACTCATACTTGTCTTTCAAGCTCGGAACTCAGAGCAGAGAAAAATCAAAAGGAGATAAATCTACTTCAGAATCTACCTAGTTGTAATACTGCTTGTCAAGAACTTTATCGCGGTTGATTGTGGTATTTTTGCCTTTAGGAGAGCATGTACTGGCGGACTAAATTTCGTGCGGGACCTAAAAGCAGAGGAAACGCAATTCGAAACAGTTGCTCAGCGAACGGGAATTCTGGCAGGATCAGCGGCGGCGCGAGGGGGGGGCGAACTGGCGAATTAAATAATTCGCCCGGTGACCAGTCCCGCCCGGAACGGGCGGGACTGGCGCGGGCGAACGATTTTTTATTTTGGCGGACTTTTTTCCCATTGTTCGACGAAGAATTTTAGTTTTGGCGGGAAAATTTTTCAAAATTTTTCAGCTTTTTGGCCGTTTTTTGCCTTTTTTCGGCGATTTTGACCGGGCGAACCGGGCGGGCAGGTTCTACGCCCCCCCTTCGGCCGGACCTCGCGCCGCCTCTGGGTTGACCAAGTATTTCTACGTAAACCGGCAATAACGTGGTACACCGCACCTGAGAAACTGTCGTAGACGCTTCAAGTGGGGTGACGCGTTTCTGCATGAGTATGCTGGCTATGGCAAAATTTTGCGGTGATTGCCGTAAACAGTCGCGAACCTGACGAATGACGATCAAACTTGTAGCAGACTCACGTGCGAAGTGTGATAGAACCACATCCACATGAGTCCCGAAAGTCCCGTCACATCAGTTAAAGAGGTTGCCTGCTTTTTGATATGACCACCTACCACCTAGTCTCACGGATGTACGTATGTAATGGCCATAATTTAACTGTAATACGAACGGCATACCGTACAGACAGTTTGGCATGAAGGTTCTGCACGAATTCACCGATACAGGACACAGACATTCTTCGCCCTTGCAGTGTCGCGGGATTCCCTTTGTTCACATTTTTCCATGTGTTCTTCTGACGGTGTGCTGTCCACCGACGGGCCACCGTATGACGGTCGCCGTGGTTTAAATAATCTCATATTAAATTATTAAACCGCATAACATGGCTGAGTGTGTGTTTACGGTACGCATGTTATTAATTTTTGTGTTCACTTTTCAATCCTTCTTTTTTAACTACCTGAGCTCCGTTCCACTGGAATTCACTGGATAGTTGTCCATTTGGCCGGCAGAACCAGAAAGGCTTGTGCCGATTCACTGCCGAATAAGAGCTTTATAACACGTTGAATCAGTTAAGTTTTATTAATCGCTCATTAATGTATTGTTTAATGTGCATTAGAATTTAGTTATCAGATTATTAAAATTAATGCTCTGCGCTCCTTTGAACCGAAACTGACCGCAGGTTTCGATTTGCTGCTTAAGATGAATTTCCAGCTGCAGCTGATGTTGCCAGCGCATGGATGTAGAAACTCTGCGGCTCCATTGTCTTACGTTAATGTGATAATTAAACATGCCTATGCAGTTCTTCGCAGTGTGCTAACTGTGTAAGCTGTTAACGCATGTGTTTCGTCGTACTTAAATCTGTTCAGTTTACAATTGTTAGTCATGTACAAATCCAGCGTTCAACAAAAAACACTGGCGTTTCTGAGATAAACCTGTACAACAAACAAGACTAGTAATTAATGCCAAAATAGACAATCAATATCTTTGGCTGAGTATAGAGGACCTCCGCTTCGCTTCGGTCGACTGTATTATCAAACTAGTAGGGAGCTGCCAGTGTAAAAATATCCACACGGATAAAGCTTTACATTCTTATCAATAATAAGCATCAAAAATCGCCTGCAGAAAACTACGACTGTCCCCTCCAGTCACCGAATTCTTGACCACCCGAGTCAGATCATCATGCGCTCGACGAAAGACCGCCTGCACCGCATAGAACCCGCGTTCTGACGGCGCCGCCGCATCCCTCTGGGGATCAACGGGATCCAGAATGCTCAGGTTCAAGCTCACCGTACCCTGCGTTATTCGCCGGCGCATATCGGATTTGGGGATGATCTGCCCGTTTCCCGACACGATGATGGCGTTCTTGTTGTAATCAAACTCTTTACCGTAGAGTTCCAGGAATTTAAACAGCATATCACCCAGATTGTCGCCGCTCTTCACGTGATGCTGGAAGAAGCTGATGGCCATCAGTGTCACGACGTAGGAGCTGATTCCCCCCGAGTGGATATCGCCCACGTAGCGGCGACGGAGAAGCTCTTTAACGGCAACGATGAGCTTGGGCAAGGTGTTGTAGCGGAACATGGTCGACTTTATCCACCGGGAATTCTCGACGCCATAGTTCACATCGTGGTACGCTTTGCACTGCCAACCCACCGGAAAATGTCAAATAAACGTCTTAATATATGTTCTTGTTATGCTTTTATATATTTCTTTTCTGCGCTCTTTACATATGGGCCTTCTACAGCACCGTAAAAAAAAGAAGTGTCAACATGTTACACGTTAAGTATGCATTCCCAGAAGCTTAGGAAATGGTTTGTCTGCGACTTTCAATACGGTGATACAATTTGAGTGGCAGATCGTGATTCGAAAGCGGTTCAGCCAATCACAAGCGTCGGTAAAACAGTCATCCTTACCGAAATGTCCACGTTAATCCCCGTCTTCTTATCCACAATCTTCATAATAGGCACTTTGACACGCGTCAACAGTCTAGTGCAGCGAATCTGCGTAAAGTATTTACCAAGTTTGTAATAGCAATCATGGAGCCAGTCAATAGGACTCTTTGATGCGGAATGCCCCAGAAGCACCACGAGATCAATGTCGCTAGTACGCAGACACAGTCCGGTTAGCGTACTCCCAAAGTATTCCACTGTCACGCCGGGATCCTCCGTGGTAATGATTGTGGTGATAGTGCTGATCACGTCCAGTCGTTTGGTCAGCTCCGTGTCGTTACCGCGGATATCGGCATAAAATGCCTCCATTTCTTCGTGCAGTCCTCTGATGCCTGCGCTGTACCGTTTTCCGCCACCATTCCACACACCAGCCATACTAACATTGAAGTTTCTTTAGTAATTAATAAAAGAAGGATATGTCACGTTGATATCGAAGGTTTCGTCGAGATTGTCAGGTTTTCGTCAGCATCGGAACCGACATAAAATCCAGTCGCCACCACAGCGCTATTCTCACGATCAGTGGTAACCGACAGCTGCAACAAGGGGGTAATTCATACTTTTTATAAACATTATGCGCACACCTGCCAAATCGCACAGCCGCCAAATTCTTTTGAGGAACCGTTGTGCTACCAAGTCTTAGTGCATGCATTCGAAATGCAGGAATGTCCCAGTATTCGCAATACCACTGTTTCCGTTTTGTTAACATTTGGTCGTTCTTTTGGCCGGGATATCACACAGAAATTGGCCTCACTCTAATGGCGTTGTTGCTATTGGTGACAACACTTTAATTTTTTCCTAGCAGTCCACTTGTTTCTCGATACCAGACGTGTTTAAAAAACACTAGCCATTGTTGAAAGTTCCCATTATACACAACGCGTTACCAATCTGCAGTTCGATGCTAACACCCTGGTAAAAAAACGAAGATTAATGGTAATTTACCAGTCACCTAAGCTTTGCGGCGGAAGGTTGGTGGTTTAGAACAAAGTGATCGATTTTGGGTCCTTGGCCTTAGCAACAGTTTACCTTGCTCTTATATTAGGAACCCATATTGTGTCAAGCTAGCTAACCTAGGTAGCTAGCTAGCTAGGGCTTAATAACACAGGGGAAAAAAACGTTTTTTGGCCTGATATAGGTTTGGTGTGCAAGCTGTGGATTGTGCTTTGCTGATTTTCTTAACAGATGGCAGAAATGACCCTTTGTTATTTCACTTCGTTTACAACGAATAACCCTTCCTTAAAACGCACTTTCGTCATTGGTTCTTTTGATTTCAGAATTGCAAATGGCACACGAACCATACCTGGTGAGAGCCGCAGTCTATGTCAATCACATGCACACAAAGATTATAGAAATTGCGATAACCAAAACGGCGAACAAGAACATTGGCGCAACGAACAAACAAAGTGCCAAGTTTGCCGTGTTTGTGCGTCAAATCCACGTGTACTCACCGAGCACGTGCGGCAGCCACAGAAACAAACACGTATACACGGCTATGAACTGTTGGCTCTCTGCACCATGAAAACTAACGCTATTCTCTGATATTTCAGAAGGCTTAGCACCCCGAGGCAGCTATAGAATTTATTGTTGTCTTTTGTTTCAGTTCAGCCTAACTTTCGTATTTATGAGATTTTGCTGGCACATTTACCAGTACAAACAGAATGCAATAGTTATTGTAATACATAATCAGTGTACTGTACTGTCCATTAAAATTGCCCGTAGGCTACATAAATTATTCTACACAAAATAGAACGACCGTCTAACACAGACGAATAAGGTTTAAAAATGTGTAAATAAAACTTCGATCCGCGTGGGCTCCACTTGGAAAAAATTCGATCCTGCTGGGTAGCCAGCACCAGCGGGAACCCGCTACAAAATAAAAAATAATCATTGGGGAGTGGTGGCATAACAATTTCAATAGCAGAAACCAGTGCTATTTACCGTGTAAATTATTAATAAAAAACCATCAGTAAAACACTAAAAGGCGGTCTTGTTAAAATAATGCCACACGCTTTGTAGCGCAATGCGCCTAATAGCATAGTTATTGCAGGAATCGGGAAGATAGCAGTCTGCAACTATTTGAACTTACAAAATTCAACTGAACATTAAAATTATGACGTAATAGAACTAGAAAGATACAATTAAAGAGATATTTCTACCTAATCGGAAATGGAGGTTTCGCTGGGTAGCCAGCATCCACGGGAATCCGCGATCAGTTCAGGGT
>JAQGAU010001097.1:0-21453 GCA_034698045.1 Paramacrobiotus richtersi | reverse complement strand
CAGGCCTTTTCTCGAAAATCCGTGCCGCTGGGCACGGATTTTTGCGAAAATTTTTAGACCGTGCCGCTGGGCACTTTTAAAAAAAGTGGCAAACATGGCGTGCCGTTGGGCATTTTTTCATTTTTTATTTTTAATCGTCGGAATGTGCAGGCCAAGTGGTTCACATTGGAAATCGTGACGTTATGTCCTTATTTTTGTACGAAGTAATACTAAATAATGCAATTTGTTCGTCTGAATTATTCGTCAGTCAAATCTTGACATGCTGGGCTGTCAGATTTTTTTACGCCGGAGTTTACTATCGCGTCCAATTAGAAAATAATTTTTTTGATTACAGAGATTGACAATTGAACAGTTTTCCATTTCAAGCGCACTTGTCCGTCCAGTCATCATTACCGACCGCACTACAACGTACATTACGGGTGACGCTCAATATTTGACCGTGTCTTTGAGCCTCCGTAGCTGCCATCCCCGAAATGAGAATGCCGCCGTTCAAATGTTGCTGTGTAACCAGACTATCAAACTACAGTTTCATTATAACAAGTCTGTTCTGAAACGCAAAGCCGCTGTGGAAATCATTTTTGCGGAAATCGACCAAAATTAGATGCTGTCCTGAGAAAGAAATTCGAAAAATTCGCTTTTTGCAAGTTTGGTGCGTCAGGCGCTCTCGGACCAGGGATAAATTAGTAGAGAGACACTATTCGAAAGAGCGTTCTTTCCTTCACAAAGTAGATAAAAATCTCGGCCTACGGTTCAAGGTAGCAAAAACACCTTGCTGAAGAAATGAGGTCAGTCAGTTCTGAATTCTCATGACGAGCCCAGAAGTGACTGGTGACCTTAATGGCATAGAGTCGGTTATCATCACGCCGAGCTGTTTTAAATTTTTTTAGATACTACAACTACTCTTGTCAAACAGAGGAAAAGCAGCCTTTTCCCATCATTCACACAATAGCAACAACAAATCTTCCGTGGACATATGAATAATTTAATGATAAAACTAATAATTTACTGGTAAAGTACTAAAGGTTTTAGTTCGTTCTTAATTTCCTGTTCCAGAATCGACCCATAAGGTTTAGACAAAACGAACCGCCAATGTGTCCTCGTCATAATCACTCAAAAGCGATAATTTTGTTCTGCAGCTCATCAGAGGCCGCTGACTTTTAATTTCCGCAGCACGGGACACTGGGAAGATGTACCAGGTTTAGCCAAGGCTGGTTTCAGAGGTCAAGTTTGCTCGATAACCAAATTATCATAACACTGTTTTTAAAGAGGAAGAGCTGCCCTTCAAAATGAGCGATCGTGAGATTGTATGCGCTGAACCATTCTGGAGATATCAAACACCGAATCTTCGGTCAAAAACTGAGCGTCACCCGTTATTATATGTTGTTATTTCTGTAGCAAAGTAACGAAAATGCGCATTACCAGCTACAACCATTTAATTATTTTATTTACAGGTGCAGTTGCAACCTCTGTACAAATCTGGAAGCACGAGACATCTGAGACTTAATCAATAAAAAAATACTGAACAAATTCACAATTTCACACAAACAAATTCACAATTTTTAATTTCACAATTCCACACGAACAAATTCACAATTTTTAAGTGTGCCCAGTGGCACATTTTTTGGCCGACGTGCCGCTGGGCACCAAACTGAATTGCAATGTGCCGCTGGGCACAGGTTTCGGCCGACTGGTGCCGCTGGGCACAAAGTGTGCCCAGCAGCTTTTTTAGGCTAGACTCGCCCTTGAGTCATTGTGGTTGTATTTTTTCAGTGTTTTATTACCGTATACAGAATTTGTATCTGTTGTTCCCAATTCTAATCCGAAGTAAATAAAAATCATCCGCGATAGAAAAGTACGGTACAAACCGTTCGATATCGTCAACGCATAGTTCAAATTTGTTTTTGTACACCATAAACTCAGAGTTGACCTTACATCTCCGAAATTAGTAGTATCGCTTGTTAACCCTTTTAGAAGAACATGTTGGAGACAATTTGTTAGAAAGTGTCGTGAATCTCACTGATGCTGCATCTATCAGTTCAGTTGTTGTCAGCTCATGTCCGTAAGATTGTGACAGCGGTATACGCTGTTGCTCATAGCGGTGTCTGTGTTGTCTGTCTGCGCTGTGTGTGTTCTCTCTGCGCCTGTGTCTGCGCTTAGGCTGGAGGTGTGTCGTATGCTCTGCATGGATTGCATGCAGAGCACGCTGTTTCGTATATATACGAGTCTGCATTGCGTGCAGCTCGTCAGTCGGTGGCTTTTGGCTCTTCTCACCGCATTAGATGCGGGTTTTCTCGTTGTGGCATGTGCTGTATGTGGCACATGCCAGGCTGTGTGATATTCGCCATTAAAGACCTGCGGCCTTTCATGGCTCATGTGTTTGTTCTGTGGTTTCTCCCCTGACATGCTGTATGCATGTCGGTGACAAGATTCACGATTGTCAGTTAAAGCCGTGCGGCGTTTAGACAGTACGCAACATACAACAGTTTCTTGGTAGCTGTAATCCAGATTGTTTCTTCTGCATCTTGTGGGCCGCTGCGGTGTGGTTGACGGGAAGTGTGCATCATGTTCTGTACGTACTTGGGGATGCGGCGGAAGTCTTCGGTTACCCGGTATGATGATGGTTCATACAGGTATGATTCATTCCCCATTTCCACGGTTAGAATAAGGAAGCCGCACAGCACATCGGTGATAATCAACCACATTATCGATCGGAAAGTGACAAGCTGTGATGCTGCAGTTTACCTCGTTGGAAAATGTTGCTGATCCCGGCTAGAGTGCAGCATCTGGGTCCGTAGAGCAGCATCACGACGGGAGTGGCTGTGTCGTAAACATGCAGCAGCATGCATACCAGCAGTGAAGCGGATGAATGATGCTCTTCGTGAATACGTGAATAGTTCCGTACGAACAAAGCTCGAGACACGTGGTTAATTAATTGGCGTTAGTCCAGAAAGTATGCATCACACAGACCTCATCAGGCGCTACTGTAGGAAATCTGGTTTACATTTCGGTAGCCGTATTATGTCAGCACTGGATTTTGCAGAACAGATTACTATCGATCGTTTAGCGATTAAGCGGCTATTAACTTCTTTTGCATCAGCCGCATCAGACGCATCAGCCGTTAAACAAAAGTTAGCCACGATGTCCACGCTGGACATCATGGCCAAACTGCGGAAAAGGTTTTTGGATGACCTCATGGGTCGAGTAAGCGATAGTTCTGCCTTAGGGAGGGGGAAGCTGTTTTTCATGTTACAGATACATCATACATCCAAAACCGCTGCGGGAGCCATACCTCCATATCCTGCCCAGACACCTTACCAGTGCCATTATTCGAATGCTTGCCGGATGCCATTATCTGAGGATCGAGACAGGGCGGTGGGCGAACTTGGATCGAGCTGAGCGTATCTGTCAGCATTGTGAAGTCCTGGAAGATGAGATTCATGCCGTATTCCACTGTCCTTTGCATTTACCATCCCGCGAGCTCTTTTTGCACAAGCTGACAGTTACTCCTCCCGACCTGTTCGACCACGTTAAGATATGCATGGATGCTGCAGTCAGGACCCCGGACATGGATCGAGACATTCTTGCCATTGGTAATTTCATCCAGCGGCTATTGAAGGACGTAATGGACGCCTACCGATGACGGTTGATACTCGACGGAGGCATGCACTAATTAATGGAATGAAAGGGCGATGCTGTATATAAATACGTGTGTTGGCTGTCTGTTTGCACTAATTTACTTTCCAGTGACCTTTGTGGTGTATCTAGAAACTGCAATTTTGTCACGGACTGTGGTTTATGGTTTGGTCTGTATATTGTTAAACATTTAGTCTTTGGTATATGTAGTATGGATTCTTTCTTAACCATGTCATGCAAGTTGCATGGCACCTGCTGGACCGAAATGGCCAGAGAAATAAATTTGTTGTTGTTGTGCATGAGCCAGTGGTCGAAGTCGAGACCTGGGTGTCTATTGATTATTTCGATTTACGGTTGTGCTCTGTTAACCACTGTTTGTATTTATTCAGCAATTACTAACAGCAACGCGAGACTTGAACATAATAATTTTGAGTTATAGGACAACAGTGTGACAAGAAAACTTTTGCATCAATAAAACGTTTAAAACAACGTATACATGTCATTTACAAGGTAGGGAGGAAACATGAATGTCATTACGGCGATGGATTTTGATGGAGGATACAGTAGGAAATGCGACATCAACATCAACAGGACAAAAACCGCTCATTAAAGCAAACTCGAAGATTTGTATGGTTGAAAAAGCATATCATGCATGGTGTGACATACACGCATGAGAACACCGAAAGCGACGTAACGAGCGAAGGTATAAAGAGAAAATGCTCAGCATGGAATATTTTATGCTATACCTCGCAAAACTACGCAAACCACTCATACTGGGCCAGCGATTACCTCATTCACCGACAACAGGTATTCATATAGCCTTTTCATTTTCAAATGTTTTTACAATATTCATAAAGTATTTGTCGATGAAATATTAAAAGTAACAAAGCTAATCATTTAAATTAAGCTTGTAGAAGAAGAAAATTACATATTCAGCAATTTAAGAGAATAAGTTACCCCTCAAACATCTCTCACTCCTTTTTTTATTTATTAATCTTTTTGTTACGTAAATTATAAAGACCAAGCAAAAGAAATTAGGGATTTCGCAAAATTATTGTTTTCTTTTGACTCCTGAACGTCAGAACCACCGCAAGTGTACGCAGGCTAAGTATGACTATTTTTTCACAGCTATGGCGCAGCGAGGGCTTTTACGGGGTACAGGTGTCTTGGCTTTGGCCGGTGGATTGAAGAAGCCGAACAACGCTGTACATCCCATCAAAATCAGAACGAATATGGCCTGTAGCGCAAACGAAACCTCAAGCGGTACCCAATACAGCAGAAACGAGACCACACCGACAAAGAGCAACTTCGTGAAACCCCGGAGCAGATAACCTCCTAGACCTTTTCCAAACATGTCGATGCTTGAAGTCAGGCCATCCTGCTCAGAGTCAGAGTCATCAGAGTCACTGCCACCAAAGTCGCGACTGATCCTGGCTCTGTGGGCTTTTATGTCATCATCCATCAATTTCTTCACCATCAAAACAAACAGCACAACGGGCAGTATCATCAGCCATGCGGCGCTCATGCCGTAAGCATCGTACAGCAGTTTCTTGATAGCTATAATCCAGGTGGTTTCTTCTCCTTGTGGGCTGTGTTTACGGGAACTGTTCATCATGTTCTGCAGGTATGCGGGGATGCTGCGGAAATCCCCGACCAGCCGGTATGATGATGTTGATTCGTTTCCCATTCCACCGGATAGAATAAGGAAGGAGCACAGCACACCGGTGATAACCAGCCGCAATATCGATCGGAAAGACGCTAGTGATGCGGCAAGTTTATCTCGTTGCAAAACGATGCCGAGATCCCGGGCTAGAGTGCAGCATCTCCGACCGTAGAAGAGCATTAGAACGGGAGTGACTGTGTTGTAAAGATGCAGCAGCATGTAGACGAGCGGTGAAGCGGAGGAATGATGCTCTTCGTGAATTACTGAAAAATCGATAGGCCGAATTCAAATTTGAATTCACAAAGACATGGAAATGTGAATTTCCGCCTGCTTCATATAAAACCGAGATGAATAATACAATAATTATGGGAAATGTGAATATACCGTTACATAAACATTATAAGCTTTTTATTAAATTAGTTTATTTGGGTATCCTTCACTGATAAATTACTCACGGATGGAACTGAACAGTAGAACTACTCCCGCCAAAATGACTTGCAGACGACCCATCTGGGTAAGTATCCACGTAGCTACGATAGGCATTTTGAACTACGGCTTGCAAATCCAAGACCTATACGAGATTAGAGTAGCGCACTCCGGGAATTCTTAAGAATTTCGAAAGGGCACTCGCAAGATTATAATAAACTGATGACAGACTCAAGAGTTACCGAAAGATGGGTAGCTCCGCAGCTCTTTAAAGATCGATGACTATGTTCGTGCAAGGAATGAGCCTAAGTTGTTTTGCCGGCTGAACATGCCGTTGTAATCTTCACAAAAGTAGCTGCGCTGTGCCGTGGACAACACGGGTGTACTTGGTGCCTGAGACTGCACTGTACATCCCGGATCCGTACGAAACCCAAGCCTGAGGCATACTCTTGCTTAATTTACGTTTGTAGTTTGTACCAGAGAGTCCGCATCTCACAGAGCTGCTTGGTTGCTACTGTACGAAATATGGATTGATGGTGATACCTTTACAATACTTTGTGGGTCTGTTTCTGCGATCGATCGTGTACCATCAAGCGGCTGTTAATTTGATCTGCATAAATGGTTGACAATGTCAAGGTCGAAATCTGAGTGTTTATCGATTAATCCAGTTTACGTTTTCCCAGCTTTGAGACCCAATCAACCGTCATGACAGTGCAAGTGTTTGCCATGGCATACTGATGACTGAATATTCAAAAAACGTGCTAAAACATAGCAGTCCAGAGTCGCAAGAATAAGAGATATGTAAATGAGTGGTTGTTAGAACTACAGACCGATAACGCCACATTGCCCCACTTTTTCGACATTTTGTAATAAATTAACCGGGAATTTTTTGTAGACCTTGTTATCAACACAAATACTTTCTATGAAATCTGCACTTACTACTGGAGCCTGGAGGTGGCTTTTCTTCGACTATGCGAAGACTGTAAAACTGTATCTAGTGACTGTAAGTGATTCCTGTAGATACAGCTGTAGCTACAGGATAAAGTAGCGCAAGGTAGCGGACCTTTGGAATCTGGAATAACATACTGCAGTATGTTATTCCAGATTCCAAAGGTGCGCTACTTTGCTATTTTGCTCGGGCCATCTGCAGCGCGCTAGTAAAACTTATGCTACAGGTAGAGTAATGGGTTTTCCGCATGCCTGGATTGCACTTGTTAGCGACGTTCTGCCTTTTACTGTACTATACGAGTACACCGCGACATGTGATACGCACGTGGAGTAGTGATGCTGGAAGCGTCAAGCTCGAATCGATTAACATATTTCAACTTTATTCATTTTCAAACAGAAGAATATCTTGTGGGGAGAATAGTTTAATACAAAATCGCTTTATGTTGCATGTCGATATACAGTTTTTGCTCCTCATGGAAATAGTCAAACAAAAGTGGGAAAATTACAAAATATCAAGCTGAAATTCAAGTTCATAGGTAATTTTAATCAACAACATGCAAACGGACTTCTACTGATAAACGGAAAAGTCAAGGAGTCAAACGGACTTCGAACGATGATCTGAACATGTCAAAATCAGGTGCCAGTTTACGCGGCAGAAAACATATACAGTCACTGTGACGAGGACGTCTTGGTAACTTTGGTTGATTCTCCTTCTTTGGTTGGTTCTTCTACTTTGGTTAGTATTCCGTTGAGCACGGCTAAGATTAACGTCACTATTCCCATCTCAACAAGAGAACAGAAAACATTGATCGCCAGTGAGAGCTTGAAAGGTAGCCAGTACAGCAGAAACGAAACTGTCATCACAACAACGCCGTTCATCAGTCCTCGTAGCGCTACCCCCGCCAACCCTTTTCCAAACATGTCTTTGTCAAAACTGAAGAATGGCTTGCCACCATCCTTCTTCGCCAACGTTTTTACTCTCATCCCTGCATATGTCCCTGCAATCCAGGCAATCAGGACAAAAGGCAGCAGCAGCACCCACGGAGCACTAATACCATAGGCCAGGTACATTAGCGCCTGTATGCCTCTGACGTTTGGCTCACTGTGCCGGCTGCCGTTTTCCCCACCGCCTCCAGGACAGCCCACTGTGTGGTAGAGATGTTCGGGAAGGGTGCGGAAATCCGTGATTACACGGTAGTCAGATGTTTCCTTCCCCACGTCACCGAGTACAATAACGAAGGAAATCCACACACCGTTGACCAGTAACCAGAGGATTAGTTGCGCAAACACGGGTAACGGGACTCCGGCATGCCTGATCATTCTGGCTAGACTGCAGCAGGCTTGTCCGTACAGCCACATTAGACATGGGGTGATGGTGTTGAAGAGATGCAGACAGATGTAAACAAGATAGGAAGTGGACGAACCATACGATACGTGGATGACTGTAAGTAAACGCAGCTGCGTCATATAGTGATCATACAGTGAACAGCAGCTTCGGAGTTAATTGGCCAGTGGGTGCAGTTTCGGTATTCATGATTATAAAAAGTTGTAAAACTCAGACGACGACACAAAGTGCCAAGTCCAGTCCCCGATCGAAATTCTCATTTATTTTAACTTGAATGATGTTTTTCATTCTTATCCCTCCTCACATAGCAAAGTACCGATATACACAAACTCTGTGCGACCAAAAAAATGGCACCGTTACGGTAGTTACCAATCACTTACGCACTGTATTCAAAAGTAACAGCAAAACTGCTACTACGAGGTGCAGACGACCTATCACGGTGAGAATCCATGTCGTTACTGCGTCCATTCCGAACAATTCAGCGCTGGCAGGTCTTCAGAAAAGTGTCTACAGAAAATGTAGGCTAATTCGAATAGCGCTGCCCAGCAGGTAGCTTTGTGAGTAGTGAGTACGGCACCGGAAGCAAGAGACAAATTTACTGGCATATTATGCGGCAGTTAGCATTCCATCACCCGGTTGCAACGCACATGTACATAATATTCTGTTGCTTCCTGTTAAGCCATAAGATCGATAAAAGACGGGCGCTTCACAGTCAACAACTAAGCACAACACACTCACTGCTACAACTGGCAAATCACAATTAATGTCGAGAACCGCGGTGTGATTAAAACACGCTTTCTCTGACATGGGACTGCCTTGTACTCACTTGTACTATATGAGTGCTGGTACGTGCCAATTTGAGATACGGTTTACGCAGCGACGGTTGGACTACGCCTGCGTTATTTGAATCCGAAATAACAGTCTTGATCAGCCTCATAGATCCTTCTGTACTATGTACGTCCGCAGTATGAACTACGGCATCTCGTTTAGAAACGTATTGAGAACACTGTTCATGTTCGGTCCGGTACCAGCTAAATGTGGTGCTGCAGTTATTTCGGGAACGATAATCTTTACGAGGTAACTAACCATCATATAAATAGATTTCATGCAGCCCTGTTTGTAGCGTAATGATTGAGACGAGTAAAACCGTGCTCTAATCTAAATCTGCTGTTCAGTCAGCAGTTATTAACTGCAATGCGAGAAATTACAATGTTTTGTCTTCGTAGAAGATCCGTGTGACAAGAACATTTCTGCGTCGATATAACGGCTAAACCATTATACCTATCATTAAAAATAATAGAGAAGAAACAGAATGACATTTTGATGTGATTAAATAGAGAACAAAACATAGTAACTAGGAACTACAATATAAACGCCAAAAGAACATAATCAATCTCTTATCTTAAAAGATTTGTATCGGGGATTCGGGCTTGAAAAAGCATTGATAATCCTCAAATCATAAAGAAGAGCAACTCTAAAACCGCCGGAAGCTACCCAACGGTTTCATATGGAGTGGATGTTTGGCTTTTAGTACCCTGCAGAATTCCGCAAAACAACCATACTGGTCCAACCCTCACTTAAAGTAATAAGATAAACAAGCGAAAAAAATCGGGGATATTGAAGGCTTTTTCTCATCTGCGAACGGTAAATAACCTCGCAAATATGGGCAGGCGCAGTCTGATTATTATTCCACAGGCATGTAAGAGCGTCTACGAGGTACAGCTGCATGTTTTCGCTTTGGCAGGGGTTGTACGGAAAACGCCGAGAGTAGCCATTCCCATCACAACCAAAACGAATATAGCATGCAGTGAACCGTAACCTCGAATGGCAGCCAGTATAACAAGCACGAAAGGATTCCAACAAACAGCAACTTCACTAGACCGCGGAGTAGAAAACCTCCCAGACCTTTTCCAAACATGTCATTACTGAATGCCAAGTCTTCTTGCTCAGCATCACTGGAGTCAACAATGCCTCTCACGTCATTATCCAGCTTCTTTAGAATCCACGCAATCAGGACAATGGGCAGTATCATCAGCCATGCGGCGCTGATACGGTACGCATCGTACAACAGATCTATGCTAGCTTTGGTCCAGATTGTTTCTTCGACTTGTGGACTGATGCGTTGACGGGAGCTGTTCATCATGTTCTGTACGTACGACGGAATGCTGCGGAAATCCCCAACTAGCCGGTATTGTGATGCTGAATCATTCCCAATTTCCCCAGTCAGAATAAGCAAGGCGCAGAGCACACCGGTGATAACCAACCACACTATCGATCGGACCGTCGCTGGTGACGCCGCAGATTTACCCCGTTTGAACATCATACCGATATTCCCGGCTAGAGTGCAGCATCGCCGTCCGTAGAGTATCATCAGGGTGGGAGTGATTGCATTGTAAAGATGCAGCAGCATGCATCTGAGTAGGGAAATAGATGAATCATCCAGCGAGTGAATTACTGCAAATATGGTGAAATATTGTTGGTCAGTGTCTGTATTCATGCAGGTTGTACATTTCGAACACTCAAGTTACTTTTTGTAGCATAAGAAAACGATGCAAGTAATGCAATATGTATTACAAGAAATGTCGCTGTGTTTTCTACAACTAGCCAGTTTTTATTACCTATTAATTATTTTCAAGCAGACCGCGGTCATCACTTACGGATCGAATTGAGCAGTAAAACTATCCCCGCTAAAGCGATCTGTAGTTGACCTATCTGGCGAAGTATCCATGCAGTTATGATGGCCATTTTGTACCGAATTGTCCTTACAAATCCACAGATCCACTGCTTTTTAAACGGATGAACAGATTAGAGTAGCGCACTGTGAAAGTCTGACAAGGTCCACACGGGTTGTCGTGAAACATATGAAACTCCCTTTTGATATGCCCCAGACTTGCCGAAAGATGACTGGCATCATCGCCCTCCGGAAGGTCTATTGGCAAACGGTCGTCGCGTAAAAGGAGCCTAACCTGTTAGATTGATCAATAATATATATACGCAGTTGTAATCATCACAAAGGCCATGATCTATGCTGAGCCGTGTACTACACAGTTGTACTGTGCTACCTTAAGGTGCACTCCAGCTCCGTATGAAACTAAGCTCGACGCACCAGTTTAATTAGTTTGCTTGGGCCCAGGAAGTACACATCATACAGACAGCTCGCCAGTCGGTACTGTAGGAAATGTGGTTTACATTCAGGTCACCGCATTACGTCAGCTGGAATTTTGCAGGTAACATCGATCGCTTGAAGACTAAGAGTCTGTCAAATCCATCTGCATAAGCCGGTTGTGTAAGTCAAGATCTGCGTGTTTATTGATTATGTCGGTTAACGGTTTCTTAGCTTTGAACCCAAGATTAACTTTATACATGTTTACGGCTCCCCGACATAAAGCGTCCCGTTTGGACACGATGCGCGAGCATTATTCTCGCACAGATCGCCGTTGTTTGAGGTCTGTTCATCCCCAGTGCTTATTCCTTTCTCTGTAACAACGCTAGCGCACAGATGTACTATATGTCTCGAAACACTGATTATTAAAACATCCGATCTACCCGCGCCGTAACACTAGGCATCACACCCAAAACTGCGGCCGCATTGCCCTTAACATTAGCAACAGAAAAACGCTGTTTTAAAAATGATCCTGAGCGCGGGTCGCCTGATCTTACAAAGAGTTTTCGACCTAGAAATTAAAAAAGTTCTTTCGTCGAATCGCTAAAAACACCCAGCGTCTCGCAGGCGATAGGATAAAACTTTTACTGGTTTGACAAAGCGGTATAGTGTAATCTCTTTCGGGCATCCGCGCGCAATGCTGCCCATCCCGCTTTCTTGCTGAATGCTCCACATACGAAGACGCTACTGTACACGAACACGTGGCATCCCAAACAATGTACTGGCCGTTAACAACCGGCACTAACGTCCGGCCGTCTGGTCTTTTTCCATCATTTCTGGCCAAACCGTTAGGTTCTAGTTGACACGGGTAACCTGCTGATTTAAAAGCTGGTTCCACAATCTTGTTTATCTCACAATGGCGTGGCCACGTTCCCTTGTTAATTGCACAGGATAGACCGTGGTGGCCGATTTCATTCACTGTTCTACTGCAGCTCGAAATTTCTGTTGAACTGCTATTTATTATATAAACGTATGAGGTTTGCACTGGCGGGAGTGTCCGTGCAGACTGCCCAGTTGGCTCATGCGTCATTACATATAAGCAGATTCTGTCTTATCCGCAGAATCTTGTCAGTTTTTTTATAAATGTGATCACGTAAATTAACAAAACTATCGAGCGAAACATCGGGGATATTGAAGACTTATTTTCATCTATAAAGGTAACTGCAATAACACCGCACGTATGGGCAGGCGCAGTGTGTTTAGTGTTCCATGTAAGGGCGTATTCGAGGTCCAGCTGTCTTCGCTTTGGCAGCGGCTGTACTGAAAACGCCGAGTGTTGCCATTCCCATCAACATCAGAACAAATACAGCATGCATTGGAACTGTAAGCTCGAATGGCAGCCAGTATAGCAGGAACGAAAGGATGCCAAGAAACACTAGTTTCACTAGACCGCGAAGTACAAAACCTCCCAGACCATTTCCATATAGATCATCACTTAATGTCAAGTCTTCTTGCTCAGCGTCACTGGAGTCAGCGTCAGTTATGGCTGTCTTCACAATCCACACCATCAGGACAATGGGCAATACCATCAGCCATGCGGCGCTGATACGGTAGGCATCGTATAACAGATTTGTGATCCAGATTGGTCCGTCGTCTTGTGGACTGGTCCGTTGACGGGAACTGCTCATCATATTTTGCAGATACGTAGGACTGCGGCGGAAATCCCCGACTAACCGGTATCGTGATTCGTTGCCCATTTTGCCTGTTAGAATAAGGAAGGCGCTCAGCACACCGGTGATAACCAACCACACTATCGATCGGAAAAGTGCTCGCGACGCAGATTCATCTCTCTTGGAAATAATGCCGATATTCCCGGCTAGAGTGCAGCATTGCCATCCGTATAGTATCATCAAGGTGGGAGTGATTGCATTGTACAGATGCAGCAGAATGTACATGTGCAGGGAAGTGGATGAAGAATGCTGCGCGTGAATTACTGCAAAAAATGAACCTGGATTGAAACTATACATTTCCGGCATTCGAATAACGTTTACATGATACAAAAGCGATGCGAGAAAATGCGAGAAATATTACAAGGAATGTGAAAGCAAACCGCTGTCATAACTTACGGGTCGAAGTGAGCAGTAAAACTATCGCCCCTAACACGGCCTGTAGATGACCTAACTGACGAAGTATCCATGTAGTTATGATGGGCATTGTGAACCGAATAATCCGCCGATCCAACTGTTTTCTATAAGAATGAAAATATTAGAGTAGCGCTCTCCATAAATTCTTACAGAATTCACACGGGTAGTCGCTAGATATTCGATACTTTCTTTTTAAACCCAGGTGCCGTACTACAATCTACATACAACAATACAATCAAATAAAAAGCTTGTTCTAATCCGCACAGCATGGAACAGTGCTCGTAATCAACTGAGCATTACCACGCATGATTTCAAAGCTTAGACGCTGAAACAAGAAACAAGTTGATCTGGATATAAGATATTTGAAACTTACTCTTGATATGCCCCAGACTTATCGGATGATGAACAGCGTTACCGCTCTCCAAAAGATCGATGGGCAAAGGTTCGTTATGGAAAATGAGCCTCGCCTGTTAGACTGATCAACATGCAGTTGTTATCGTCGTAAAGGGACATGAACTACGCTCAGCCGTGTACGACACGGGTGTATCTACTATGCCGCCTTATGGTGCACTCCATTTGCGTATGAAACCAAGCTCGAGACACGTTGTTAATCAGTAGTTGCGCTGGTCCAGGAAGTATAGATCACGCAGACCTAATGAGTCGCTACCGTAGGAAATGTGCTTTACATACTTATGTAACCGCATCACCTCAGCACTGGATTTTGCAGATACCATCGATCGTTCGACGATTAAGCGGCTGGTAATTTCTCCTGCATAAGCCAGTTGTCCAAGTCTAGATCTGAGTGTTTATTGATTACTTTTATTTACGGTTTGCTAGCTTTAGGATCAGATTAACTGTGCAGGCGTTTACGGCTTTCCGACATTTCGTCCAAAAGTGGTCGCGCCTAAAACGTCCCCATTAGACACACAGCGGCGATGCGCGGAACATCGTACTCGTACAGATTGATTATCATGTGTAAGGTCTGTCCATACATAAAAAGAACATCTGTTGAGTAATCGCTTCAATGCAAAATCACTGCATAATACAGACCAGTGTGAAGTTATCGAATTCTTCGTGCGAAGGTCACAACAGAGTGGCAAAACTCTAATGAAAGTCGCTGACTTATTTACTCCAAATAACAAGCAGAATCTTGAAAATGTGGATCAGTTAGAAATACGCGAAAAGGCTACTGCTACTCATAACAAAAAGTTAAGGATCCAATGGGACTTGCACAGTTCATGAAAACTGCAGAAACCATACGCCGGTCTACTCGTCCGAAGCCACATGCAGTCTGTGTGTCGAGGTCGCCTGCTTGGCTTTGGCTGGTTCCGCGCTGACTGCAGACCAGTGGGCTAGCGTAAAGGTTATCATTCCCATCTGAAAGACAGTGACGATAACGTTGACGGTAAGCGAGAGCTTGAGAGGTATCCACTGCAGCAAGAACGAAACAACGACAACAAACAGGAGGTTCATCAAGGCCCGTAGCGCTGCGCCTGTAAAACCTTTTCCAAACATATCTTTGTTGAAGCGCAAATCTGGCATGTCGCAATCATTGACCGGCAAATCCATTGTTGCCTTCGCAGCAATCCAGACAATCAGAACAAAAGGCAGTAGCATCACCCATCGCGCACTAATACCATAAGCAAGGAACATCAGTGCTTGCATCGTTCTGACCCATTTTGCCTCTCCCGGCCAGCTGCCACTTGCCCGACCGCCCCACGGATCGCTCACCACGTTGTGCAGGTATTCAGGAAGCAAGCGGAAGTCCGTGATTAGGCGATATCCGGATGATTCATTCCCAATTTCACCGGCCATAATCAAGAAGGAGATGCACACACCGGTGACAAGCAGCCAGAGAATCGATTGACAAAATACGAATGGCGATTCGACTGTGGCCATGGGCTGCTGTCCAGTCTGTTTGGCAGGAGGCTGACTGATCAGTTTGGCAAGACGGCAGCATGCTTGCCCGTAGCAATACATTAAAAATGGAGTGGCGGTGTTGAAGAGTTGCAGAAGGATGTAAGTAGGATAAGATGTAGACTCATAGGACACGTCTACTACTGCAAGAGCAATCAATCTGAATTCCTATTTCAATCGTATGCTGTCAGAGAAGAAACATGTTTACCGCTGTTTATGTATCACTTACGTATTGCGTTCAGTATGAATAGTGCAGCTGCTGCCGCGAAATGCAGACGACCTATCAAGGTGAGCATCCATGCAGTTACTGCGTCCATTTCGAACAATTCAACCTTGCAGATGGATAGAAAACTGCTTCGGAAACATGTAGGTCTATTCGAATAGTTCTGCTCAAGTTAGCTTTACGGGTACACTTGATGCTAGGTGAGGTTATGGGGAGGCTAACTTTCTGGCGGATAGAATTGTCGTTAGCATAGCAGAAGCCGACTCAGGAATGTATAGAGCTGCTTTCATGTCGAGCAGTCAGATCGATAAATGCAGGAAAACGATCGATACAACCGAAAACCGCTCACATCCTCCAATTGGCAACTCAAGTGACAAACAGATGGCTGAGATGCTGCTGTATGAACAAAAACGCTTATACGCTAAGATCCACTCACGGCTTTTACTGGACGCGTATGAGTACGTGCAAACCGAATATCATAGGCGATTTATGCACCTGCCAGCCGTGGCACTCATATCTGTACAAGTATGAAAACATTATATCACCTGGTGAAATACTCCCCACGCGAGGTAGTCTAGCGGGATTGAATGAATCGAATGCCGACTGCTTAACAAAATCAAGATTTACATTTCCGTAATAATTCGCCGAGATTTGGATACAATTTCGTCACTGTAATGCCAGTGTACTGTGTCAATTTCCTTGAATTTCGTCATTGCATCATATATGTGATGCTAATGATATAAAGTGTCATCTCAAATGTTTTGTAAGAGTAGAATGTCGCTTTTCACGGAACGTCACAACACATTTTTCAGCTTCCTTAGTAAGCTATGTATATCGCTGAATCAACTAAGAATGTAAAGGATCGAAAAAATGCAACCATTCTGTTTTGCGTCTTGGACGCTGTTCACTGTAAAATGCAGGCAGTGGTCTGTTACGTACACGCGATTCCCATGCGCTTTCAATCTGACAAGAGACGCATCGCTTTTATCAGCTGAACTATGTTTCCTGTGGAGATAGTGCAGAGGTACGGCTGTATGGCACCCAGTAGAAAAAGTGTTCGCGCCATATTTGGACTATTTCGCTCGCCTGTGATATATTTTTTCCACATTCCTTGTGAACAGTTCTGACAATGACACGTGTAGGTCAATTACTAATCTGTTTATTCTTTGTTAAGTTGCAATGCACCGCCGATATGATCCCACAAAGTAAGTGCCAAGTAAACTGGCATCACGACTGCTTCAGACTGGATTCTTGCATTTAGACTGGACCAATCGTATTCAACCCACGGCGTTGCGGGAGAGAAGATCGCAACTTACAATATGGATTGACCAGAATGGAGCTTTTTATGACGACCAGTTGTTGGACCCAGACAGCGAGGAATACCATTCTGGTAGATTGCCTGCTTCGATACTGTGGCCTAACAAAGGAAAAGGAACCCCCTATAGCATCGATAACAGGCTGGGTAAAAAGGCATTGTTAATCGTAGGAGTAAAAAAAATTAGCTGTTTAGGAACAGTGAAGTCAATAAACATAGAATGTGCATGAGCAGTGAAGTTTAAAGTTTATCACAACAAAAGGCAGGATTGTGCAGAAGCAAAACCAACACGGTAAGCCATCAGTCATTTCATGTATTCGGCTGTCGGACTACCAATGCCGTAATACAATAATATGGTTTATGTGCCATAACGTTTGGCATCCCAGAATCGACACCAGACTGACGCTTGTCATCGCAATTTTCTGCGCGAAATGAAATGCGAAAGCTTTTATTCCGATGAATTTTGCCAAAAAACAACGCAGACATGAATTTCTAGGTTCTAATCCTGAATAAGCAAGCAACCGCGGACGTGCACCTAATACGTATGAGCGTTATGCATATCGGAGAATGACCGGCTCATATGAACAAGCAACTTCGGACTGTGATAAATTAAATTTAATAACAACATTAAATTTAATTAATTTAATTAAATTTAATTAATTAATTTAATTAAATTTAATTTAATTGTCTGAGAACATTAAATTTAATATCTTTCATTTCTGTGTATCTCGCTTCGATTTTTCAGCGTATATGGATTCACGCTTCCTTCCTTTTCCATTCCAGGAGAGTTTCTTTACTTCTTAGGTAATTTCGAATACGGGGACTGAAGTGAAAGCACCTCTTCAACAGATCCCGTTTATCAGTAATCCGAACAGCTCGCATTCCGATCTGACAAAATGCCAGCACGACCACCAAAACCGCTTTAATCCCATAAGGTACCGGATGCAGTACAACAGCGATGCCGACAACTAAAATCGTTGTCATCAGACATTTCAACATCCGGCTGCCACAACGGCTACCAAACACATCCACCAACTGTATCTCTTTTTCGTCACCGGTGATTAACTCCAACAGAGCAGAAAACACCCAGATTACGTGGAATACTAACAGCCACGATGCACTCGCATTGTACAGCGCGTATGCAATCCAGACTGCGGTTCCCACACCAAGTTCATTGGTAACGTAAATGTAGTGAGTTCCACTTTCTGCGTGCCGCAGAAGTTTGGCAAGACAGTTCACAAACATTGTTGGAATATTACGGAAGTCTCCGATGACTGCAAAGTCGCTACCGTTGCACGAATTCCCGGCTAAGATACTGGATACATAGAATATGGTAACAACCGACAGCCACACCATACACTGGGATCTTTTCGCTCTGGATGCGTTCTTCCGGTATAGTGCTGCACTGCAACGGCATTGTTTACCGTGAATGCCGATCATCAGTGGGACCAGCGCGTTGTAGAGGTGCAGCAGTATGTAGATGAAGCAGGGTGTGTTTGCGCCAAAGATTGCGTGGATTACTGTAAAAGCGCATTTACTGTTTATACGCGTTCGATATTCTGCATGAGCTGAGGTTATACAAATCCCGATTTTCTTGTAACTTACAGAATGTGTTCAGGAGTATCAAAAGTCCCGATACTGGTAAATGTAGGTGACCCATCAAGTCCAGCGTCCATGCAGCCACGGCCATTCTAGAAGCCCTAGATGGCGCATTCGCACATCTACGGACCCGAACCACGTTAAACCGTGTAATTTCTTGTTTTTCGTTGCAATTGGTAAATTTACTGAAGCACTCCAGAAAATATAGCAGTGGCGACGTAACGAGAAATCCCTCGCTCCACCGCAGCACCGCGACAAGCGAGCATATCTAGAACTGTGCTCGGCAGGTACTGCAGGTCTGTGCCTGGACACACCATTTTATTAACCGCTAGGTATCAATTTTGCATGCGAGCACGGTACTGATTATGCCGTGATTGCGGTGTGTAAAAACGCGAATTCAGTGTGTTAATGTATTGTCAGAACTCGCGCGGTTACCGTAATAACCGGGGTGTACCATTGCGGCAGCGAGAGAAAATTTACCGATTCACATAATTGTATCCCAGTTAGCTAATGTAATTGTGGAATGCACGTTATTATTGATCTCATTGCTGACTCTCATACAGCGTACTCAGTCCTCCTTATTTGAAATCAAGCGCTGTGAAATCTGAAAATATGCTTCAGAAAAGGCTCTGAAGCTAAGTCTCTAAAAAGAAAATGCTAAGTCTCTCCTTAAGCTTATTTTCAGATTTTTTCAGAAATCCGGCACGAAGCTAAACGAATCGCTTTGCTAGCGATTTGCTTCAGCTTCGCTTTTTAGGCGAATTTGGAACTCTAAGAAGAGCGACATGTCCCCGAATGATACTGTAAATGTTAGCTAGTTGCCGTCGCGCTTTTAATTAACGCAATACTAAAGAAATTACTCTTTGCGTCGCTCATCTGCATGCAACTAGCGTTGTCGCTTTCGGCTGTTTGATTTTGTCTGGGGGTGGATCGACCATGAGTTAACAATTGTAAGCACGTAAGAATTCGGCGTTAAAGACTACAGATATACGGCGAAGTATATATTGTTTTGTAGCATGCAATACGTTTAAATATACTGCACTCTTTAACAACTGATTACCGTTCTTGCATGAAACTAGAAAATGTAATTTTTTGTTTACTTCGATGTAAACCAGAAGACAGGTAAAAATGGGCTGTTACAACGTGTCTTAGGTTAAGGACGTACTGATTAGTGAAAGCATAGCTGCTCTACAAGTATGGTACTAATAATCTAAACCATGACGACATTTTGTGATATTTGGCGCATTTGAGAAATCTTACGTGTTTCCAGAATGGGCGGACGTATTCCCACTGGATTTAATTCGAGCCATCGGCAAGGGCTCTGTCGGGACCGTATAAGAGGCCGTACGAAGAGACACAAACGAGGCAGTTGTAATCAAACGCATTTCGACAAAGTATCCCATTCCTGATAATGAGCGCTCTGTTTGGCTGGGCCGTATCCACTCACGATTTGAAACTATCAAGAAGGATTTGAATCATCCGTACCTGGTGCGTTGTTATCATGGCCAGGTTTGCTCGTCCAAAGACTGTAATGGTTCTCATTATGACAACTTTATGGAACCATGTCAAGGTATCAAAACTATACAATATAAAGACAATTCTCAGCAAGACTGACTGCTACTGCAGGTGGAACACTATACGGGCTTCTTAAAACGTATACGCTTCCGCCATCTCTGCTACAAAAATGGACCCAGCAACTGGTCCAGGCCGTTGACTACTTACACGATCAACGCTTCATCCACATAAACAGCGTCAATGTTTTACTGTCGTCGACTGACATCAGCAAGTGCAATCTAAAAATTTCCGGTTTAGATTTTTTAAAGCGTCTGTTGACGGATTCAACGATGGAAAACAAATTCTCATCGAATAGGGGTGTGTTTCACTTTCCATTACCGGAATTAATAGTTTACAGTTCGGATTATAGTTTACAGTTCTCATTTTATATAAAAATTAGAACGAGATAAAAGTCGGAAGTGGTGCTCAAAGTACAAATCAAGACGATATCTAAGGAAGAAAACGAATCGTTCGTTTCTGCAGCACACATAGTGCAAAAGAAAACAGACGTCGTAAATTTACGGCAAATATATAAACCTTTTTTCCACTATGTTTTCCATATCTTAGCCAGTAAGTAGCCCTCCATTGTACCAGCCGGTAGCCAACCACCGTCCAGCCGCTGACCGACCAGTGACCAACCGGTAGCCAGCCAGCCAGCCATAGCCAGTGTTTATCAGTACCCCTCTGCAGCTACGCATATGGAAAGAACGTTGAGTTTGGTGATGAAGACCCGGAGAACATGCTAGACATCCTGTGATGCGCCAAGACGATCGAATGTCGATGAACGATGGTATCAACAGGACGATGCATGTCAAACAACCGATCGATTATAATAGTCATGCTGTGCCGGTTCGTGACGCCGTGAGGAAATCGTGCCATCGCAAACGTGTGACGGTGTAATGGCATCATGGGCTGGATCGTCCAGACCGTTTCCTGCTGTCGGTGCGCGTGCGTTTCACCGGTGTTTTATTTGTACCTCCTGCGTTTATGCGTGTTTGTACTTATTTGTGCTTGTTTGCTACGTACCAGCTGTATTGTACACGGTCTAGCACGTACACCCAATATTCTGACGGTGTACATTCAATCCTAATTTCGTACAGCAGCGATGTTGCTTCTTGTGCAAACGTAAGTTTAATATTAAGCGTGCACATCGAGCTTGCTTTAATTATAATGTACATCGATCCTCGTTGTACTTCAGTCTTCGTGCATGGCATAACGCAGTGGATGGGCGTTTGGTTGTGCATATGACGACCCTGTGTGATCAGATTCCACCAGTTACGTGCAGTTTTTGTTTTGCGACGAACACGTTAGCATCGATCATTTGCGAAGCTGCGAAGCAACGAATCATTCGGCATACACTTGGGTTATTCAGGAACTGCTCAGTTTATCACAGTCTCCTGATGTTGTGAATTTGGGATGGTAGCCTTGCAGAAGTATCGGACGACAATACTCTAACCCGCCTGACTTACAGAAGACATTAGCGCCTAATTCGAGAAACGCCAGCGGGAATGTTTGGGCCATTGGCCACCCCCAGCTCGGCCGCGGAGTCTCGTGGTACTGCCGGACATGCACGGCCACCGGAA
>JAQGAU010001096.1:0-21455 GCA_034698045.1 Paramacrobiotus richtersi | reverse complement strand
CGTCAGATCCTCCTGGCGCCCGCCCTACAGTTTGCCACATTCCGGCTGGATTCTTATGAGCAGAACGATCGATACGGTGCACTGACACGCCGGGATATGATCCACTTCTGGCTACACTACATGCATGAAGGCATACAATTTGTTAATGAATTAACGTCCAATGAGCATTTGTCCGCTCGTATAACACAAGGAAAAATCTGGCCGGTTTTGCAAAAGTACCAGCAGTTCCCGCAGAGCCATGTCAAAATTGACGAAAAAGTAGTGAAAGATTGGGAGAAGAAACTACTGGATCCGTATTTGTGCCCGATGTTTGCGGAATCTTTGAAAGGACTTCCGCCGACGTTGATTTTAGTCTCGGAGTATGACATTCTACGGGATGAAGCGTTAGCGTATGCTGACCGACTGAGAGCGGACGGAGTGGACACTAAGGTCATCAAATCAGCCGGTTTTCATGGATTGTATTGTCTCTTCAGGGACAGCAAAGTCGGCACGGAAATGGCCGATTCGGTTGTTAAATTTTTAAAGACTCCTGTCCCGAGAAAGGATCAAAGCCAAACATAAATGTCAAAAATGCTCAATATTTACTTTAATGGTTTCGAAAAATGTCTCTCACTTATGATTTTGGTTCTTCGTTTCACACATTCGCGGTAGCTGGTTTATTTTTGTATGATATGTTTTGGTGCCATAAATAGGTTCGACTTTGACAAGGTTAAAAAAATGTGATTAAAAAGGTCATAAAACGCCGGTAACACCGGAATGTGTGCTTGTCTTGCCTCCGATATGGATATCGATATCGGTAATATTATTGTTCGTTGCATTGTTGAAGCATGTTGAAGGACACCATGCAAAAGCTTTGTTCCATTGCGTTTCCAGTAAACAAAAGTGCCCCAAGCTAAACTGCCGGTATTAGCATAATGAGAAGAGAAGCTAATCATACAGTTACTTTATTAAAGTAAATGGGTATTCCATCGAAACTTCCATTCCATTGTCACGACATGTACCATACCCTGTCGCGCAAAAATTACTGTAAATGCTACCGGAGATCAGAAACGATGATAACTAAAACTGGTTGAATTATCGAAAAACCTATCCCAAAAAATCTCGCATTGTGAATTTGTCTTTGTGGTTTTAAGATAAATTAATGGGTTGCATTCAAGTAACTGCCGAAACGTTCCCCTTGGTTGTACAAGGAGCATACAGTACTGGTCCAGTTTTCCATAGCACCTTATTATCACTCGCAGTTGCTGCATGCAGCATGTTATGATGTTCACATACGAATTTACTGTAAATGACCGGATTAAAATTACTTTTAGTTAAATCTCTCATAATTTCGAACCATAAAAGTCGTAAAAGCCATAAAAGCCATAAAAGTCGTCGATGTAAAATTTGAACCGATTGCGTAACTTTGTAATCGCTCTGCTGCTAATGGAAATTGCGCGGATATCACAACATCCCGCTTCGTGCCGACTTGACAAGCCGTTAGCGCGCGGCCCTGTTTGGTTCACACTCACAAAGTTTTACACGTTGGGTCCGTCGTATCTTTAATTTGTTGTTAGCAGTCTCTATAACCATGGGCACTCCGAAGTAATGTACACGACAGCATACCTGATTCTAAACTGGGAGTTGTTATGATCTGAGTTGTACGATCGCTTTTTAAAGCAGACTATACCCTCGTCGTAGTTGCCGTTGTGCGATTACGTCCTAACTGTTGTATACCAGTGCGTTGGAAAGTGGAAAGCATGGTAATGCACGTGTGGAATTCTGCTTTCGGGCAACGACTTTAGAGCTTATTGATACTGTGATATGTGATCATTTGTTAGAAGTAATCAGGGAAGTACAAAACCTTTCATTTCAGAAGCGGCGAACGGTAGGAAATTCGGCGTCGCCCGTGGGGACTCACGGCTCCGTGACGCCTTCACCCCAACGCTTAGACTTCTCGGAAGCAGAAGCCGAGTTGCCTACGGTCGACTCTCCCCCTGGTCCATCACTGCGACGTTCACCCCGAGTGAAGCCCTCTCGCACGTCTACACCCACGGACAAACGCGTCCCCATGCAGAAACGCCTGCGCACCCCCTCGCCTGCTCCTTCAACCCCTAAGCGACATCGCGTCCACTCTCCCTCCCCGCCTCCACAGGAGCCGCGGTTCAATGAGTTTGATGACTATCCCAAATTGAACGTTGTTCGCTGGAATCTGATTAAACTTCGGTTTGGAGACGTGGAGAGCAGGTTGGAGGAATATTTGCAGGAGTCTGATACGATACAAGAAGATTTGGCCCAGGTTTCGGAGCGGAATTTGCGCAGCCCGATTAGAAGGCAGCAGCTTGAAGCTGATCTAGCGCGCTTGAAAAATCGCCAGAACAAGCTGGAAGCTGTTCTGGGACATGCGGGACGTAAGTTAAAAAACTTGATGGCCAACTCTTGCGAAGTATTAATTACAAAAAAATACAGTAATAATTTCGTCCGTAACTTTATTCATTCAAAATCATTTACTTCGAACAGCAGTTCAAAAAAACAAGCTTTTTTCTGTATTTTCCGTATATTTATACGGAATTTCCGTATACCTATCTTTTGTGCATAATAAATAAATAGCGTCAGACAGCCGTGCAGAAATTTGTGCAAAAATTTGTTGAAGTGTGGTTGACTTGACAATGCGGTGCTTTTTGGTAATATTCGCATCAAGATGTTCGAAATGCCTGTTTTCAGTGAATCTGATGTTGCAAGCGGAATGCAGTTCCTCTGTTTTATTTGTATTTATCCTTGTTTTGGTTAGGTTTGCGCGATGAATATCGACTGTACAACGTTGGCCCGTTGTTCAAACTTTTGGATGCTAAGAACCGCTTCCAGACACTCCAAGACTGCATTACCAGATTGACTCATAAGATCAAGCAGAGCCTATTAGACGTAAGTAAATAACTATCATGACAAATAAGTCTTCTCTGACTATAACAGCTTCTGCATGTGAAATAGTTGCGCATCTTATACACATTTTTCCTTTTGCTCGTCCTTGTCGTAAAGCATTGTTTCCTGTTTATGCAGAGCCCTCTTGGTGACAAATACACCGATTTTTGGCTGAGGTTCGAACAGTATCGTGGATTTGATCCGTGCAAAACACAGTTTGACGACCATCCCTACATGCTGAGAATTTATGGTCAGAAGAAAGGTAAACATTTAATATTAGTCTGGATATTCATGCAAATACTCATGCAACACATCGGTGTGATAAATAGACTATGGTAAAATAAACAAACCGCGGATAACCATTGTAGCACGTTCTCATTGTAAAATAACTGCTTTGTACAGTAGTATGGATTTACTGCATAGTTTGACTAAAAAGATCTACTTGGCTTTCACGAACCTAACCAGAATTAATCTTCTAGACGGTGACCCACATGAATGGAAAAGTCAGCTTATATTTGGATCTCTTGGCCTCCGCGAAGCGGAATCATTAATGTGCATACAAGGAGAAGACTTCACCTTTTATCCGTTTGTTTTGGGAAACGGTGATGCGACCGTCATGAAAGAAGTGTACAGGCATTTGTTTCTTCACCACGATGGACCTGTCCGAGCACAGCACTTCAGTATTACCGATATGTGGCGAATAATCGCTTGTTGTCTGTTTTATACCGGTGAGTGTCTTTTTCGCATTGCGAATTTTTGCAAATATGTGACAAAAGCTTTCTTGTTATAGCGAGATTAAAACTGGATGCGCGCACTATAAACGTCACGATAACCATCGAAGACAGGACCGTGCAGCGTACTTTCGCGGGCAAGGATATGGTGGTGAATGTTGCCAATTTGGTCAAGAAATATATAGAAAAGTATAATTAAGCAATGCATTACCGTTCTATCAGTGTCCCCGGTTTTCGTTTCCTAACATCAACTGATCGCGAATATCTTTACCAACGGCGCTGGTTTTTTCAGACTCACGGAACCGGTGTCGGGCAGTACTCAAATAATCAACGAAATTATGGAAGCGGATCTGGTTCTTGAAGTTCGAAGTTTTATACAGGACGAACTGAGAGTCCGGTACAAATTCGAATGGGATGACAGAGCGATATCGATTAGGGGTGTGAAGATGACAGATATTTCCATCAAAAGTGATGGATCCTTGAAGGTACTTTTTAGCTGAAGGTTTTCATATGCCATTTAATTCGTTACATTTTTGTAGCGTATACGTAACTTTTATAACTACCTTTAGGCGTGAAGAGTTTGTTTTACGGTTTCTGACTTGATATGGAAATATTGTGTAACAAGTCGAACTGGATCTCCAGAATTTCTTTTTCGTTGCAGTTCGGGAGCCATCTACAGGCCCTATCGTTCCTGTATTTTTATAGTAAATACCGGACGCGTGCTTATTTGCATCCCATTCACGGAATCACTGATGAGGATCTTGATGAGAGCCATCCGCCGCAGGATGATGCCACCGTGAATCTCGATGATGATAGTGGAAGTAGTAATGTGACCTTACACAGTATAAGAACTCGAGCTTCTCGGTTTGAATCTACCGATCGTACCTCAGTTCGATAGCTGTGGAAGTGTTTTCTTGTGAACCCTTTTTTCAGTTTTTTTTGTTAGCACGTTGGGTTACGGTTTGAATGTAGTTTCTCAGCCGTGGCGCGTTTTTATGTCTGTAAGGCATGTTTATCTTGTTGTGCTGCTCGCGTCTTACGTACGAGGGCAAGTGTGCTGGACTTCATAGAAATGGCATAATCGGCATGTTACTGCAGTGCTTTAAAGGGTTTTTTTAAAGTTTGAACGATTTACTCGCTACAAAATGAAACGGTCTAAATTGTGGGCTACCGCTGTCGACAGTTCGCCACTGGTCATCTGCCTTGTTCAAAACCCTGGACTGAATAGCAACCATCATTCATATTCACTGCTTCAGTCGATCGTTGTGGCGGCGAACAAAACGGAACCGACAACAATCCCTAAAACGGTACTGAATGTTTGATCCAACGTTCGCAACCACCGATCAAAGCAAAACTCACTAAAGGTCAGCTAGACAATTTTGCGGAGTTCAGAAGATCATCGGCTTTATCCGGGTATATTTTCGGTCCCATAAAAGGTAACCAATTTCATCAATAAGTACATCTTTGCCGAGCAATACCAAAGACCAATCTTAGATAGTCAGTTGTGACGGACCGCTCACCACTGCGACAAAACGATTCATCCGAGAATTATATTGCAACATTCGGGCGCACAAGCGTCCGGACAAAACTGGGATCCGGCAAAACTGATCATGTTTTAGCAGTCAGCAATAACAGTCTGGATAAAGCCGAGTATTTGTTCAGCGCTGACAAAGCCGTGTGACCTTCGGACAAGCTTTCCGACGATTCTCTCTGGGAGAAGACGTTCAGTGTTTGAGAAACAATTAACAAGTAAAATATACTGGAAGAGCCAGAACCAGAATAGGATGTCAACCTCGCGTTCGCAGCCTCCGATTGAACAGAAAAACTTTTCTGACCGACAAAACCGTCCAATGGGCGAAAATTTGACCACCCGAAGAATTTTTACCCCAACAGTCTTCGAGTGACGCCTTTCGAGCAAGTTTCATTCGTACACCTTTGCCACCGAGTATAACCAACATTATCGAGTAATTAATATTGCTGGTCATGTGTTGTCCGGTACGCGATAAACAGAGTCAGTCAGTCCAGAAATTGGTTCTCCGCAAAAGTGTCCGAATGATTTTAAGCTGCGTGTCGGTGAAAGGATAGACAAAACAATTTCCTGGCATTCCAAAATCTGTGGTTGACGAAATTTTCAACCCTCGAGTTGTTTTGCCGGTCCCAATGTTTTTAAACTAGCTTAGACCTGGAAATGATGTCTTCGAATCGATTATAAATATAGATCTCAAGAAACCCTGAGGCGGCAGCCGAAGGTAGTTCTTGTATACTGTACAAGTGTCAGATTGCGCTCGCGCGCAACCCATTTGTATTTGAAATGTTGGAAATGTGCGAATTTTAGATTTTGGAATTATAATAATGCTGCTGGTACACAGTTTATTGAATATGTCAAAATGTTGCGATAGTTCATAATTAGAATAATGAATTAAGCTAAGGTTAAGGTAACAGTTACTATGAAGAACACCTTATCGTAAACAGATCACGATACTGTTTTAATACGCGATGGTAAAGTTTTTTGGCGACTTCTTACTTCGCTTTTTTTCAGATGTAGAACTTAGTAGTACAGTAGTTAATTGCACGAATAGCTGGGCAACCGGTAGAAGCTGCGCTTCGCATGAAGCGCCACGGGAGCAAATACTTGCGAATGAGCCAGTAATTTGTAGTCGGATTCGCACAAGAATTGCTTTAAGAAGTCCTTGAAGTGACCTGTGCTGTGCGAGTCCTTGAAGTGACCTATGCTGTGCGACTGCGCAAAGGACAGGCGCCACCGAATACCCATGAATCCCTGTACATGATTGTACTGTATATTACATTTCGGAGAGGATATTTCACTCCACCCATGAATTCCTGTACCTTTCAAGACCTTTCTCTGCAATTTTGAAGTTATACAACCAACGATTGCAAATACTTTCAATAATTTAAGAAAAATTATATTAAGGATATTATATCCAGATTCCAGAATATGTTTGTATGCTTGATGTTTCTAAGAAAATCAGTATTTTGTTTAAAACATTTGTTTTACACCAAACAAAACAGTTCCAAGTAATAAGCGAGACTAACGGCGCCTGGCATAAGATATTTCACTGTTTCTTCAGATGTTACATACCCTTCCTTGATTTTTCACAGGATATGTGAAATTAATCCGCAAAACTTGGGAAATTGTTTGAACTTGGCGAAACTTTAAACCTTTTGCGCTTCCGTCACCTCACCGAATATTTATTCTATCAGTTCGATCTTTTTGACTGGTCTTGTTTGCGCGAACATGGTTTTCTGTATCCAAAATTCGTTGCTTAGGTTTTCGATTTATAACAGAACTGTAGCATTACTACCGTATAGTTTTATTAAGTAATACTGTAGTGTGAAATACTGTATGACATCTCTGGTTCGGTAATAGTTTAGACTTTTATGACCTATAGCTTGGCCGAATATTACACGAATTACTACGTATACGTCACCTGTAATCGCAGTTTCAAAAAACTAAAAAAATTCATAAAAAAATTGAAATCCAGACTTTTGGCACACACTCTCCGTACTGCAAACCCTTGACCAAGTGCCTTTAGACCTTAATTGAATGGATTGTGATAAACTGAAAAGATGAAAATTTAGTTCAAAACCGCGTAATCCGAGACGTAGAAATGTATGGATCTAGAGATATATAAGTAATATATTACAGTATATATATACTAGGTGAGTGTAATCGCCATTGGCTGCACTATAGGATCGAAGCGAAGGAAAGAAAGGGCTTAAGAAGTGTAAAACAAAATTAAGACGCTTTTGTGACTACCATAATAAGTGCAGTTTTTTATTTTTTTTGTCGTGACTGATCTACCGACACACAACACGAAAACCATTTTGGCTGAGTATAGAGGACTTTCGTTTCGCTTCAGTCGATTACAGTATATAAATGTATATTATGTTACAGTATAATGCGCCTTGAAATAAGCTAGCTAGCAAGGCGCGAGCTCCAAAGCATAATATTGTACCACATGGTGCTGTCGTGACCCTACATGCTAGCAACTTATCGATCCTTCCATAACGCTCAACTGTGAAGTAAAACTGGTCTGAATTTCTGAACTGGGTTTTCAGACTACCACGGTGCAGTCTATTGATTGCCGTGGTCCGGCAGCACGCAGGCCTTCTTTTTCGCAAAACATATCCTTTGATTTAATTTTTAGTCGCGCTTTACTGTGGAAAAAGGCGCCTTATCGTCATTTGCGTATCTTAGTCTTGTTTTTGCATTTCAGCAGTTGAAAATGTTTACCAGCGGGATCTTGATTTTAAACGAATGCGACCAGCAATCAGCGTACATCCGCTACGTGATCAACTTAAGCAATAATATTATTACTGTAGACGCGGTGCTATGTTTGATTCGTTTCTGCGCATTCTGCGTATGGTGTTCTCCAAACGAAAATGAATCAGTAAGTTCAGCAAGCTTACGTGTCGAATTTATTTCAAGATTCGTGGGTTTGTATAGGTAGAATCAGCTCGTAGAGTCGTAAGTCGAGGTGCATACCGCTGGTCACATCAGAAAGGCACAGAAGATGATTCACTACCACATAGTACAATGTGTTTTTTCTCTACGTACTATAGCCGAAGTTAGTACCGGAGATAGTAATTTAGTTTATATCTTCTGTGTATTGTAAGTGCCGCAAAATGTGTCATTCTGACACAGTAGAGATTTGAAAGATCTGTGATTAAATGAACTCCTGTTTATTTTCTCACGAAATAGCTTTTTTTGGAACTGTCCCCTTTTTGTAGTACTGTAGTACTAGTTATGATGCATAACACATAACATTAGTTTCGGTTATGCACAGAAATGAAGTTTGCATTAATTAAACACGTGCTGCAACTTTCGAGATATTTTCGAAAATACAATGTGTCGTACCGCATTTATTTAACTCTTGCTTAAACTAGGCTTCGACTGGGTCACTGATATTTGTCAGACTATGACCAAAGGATAGATTATAAACGAAAAAAACTGCGTTTTTGCAATATATATAAGCGGTTGAATGAACGTAAATATGCTTAATCAATTAACAGTTTCAATGTGGTAAAGATTGTGGCATCAGATCCGTTGAGGTTGGCTCAGGTTTGGCTCTGGATGTAAAGGGCAAAAAACAAGGCCAGGCAGCTGTACGGTTCGGAGGATTAGACGTAGCCACTGGTCAGATCACTACTGGTACTCACTACTAGTCAGATCAATGTTATTACGGAATGTTTTTAACGTACCCTGTTGACCCCTCCTGCAGTCGAGCTTGATTATGATAGACAAGAGACTAGAATTACCAAATATCCAGAATATCATTATGCAACATTATTAAAATGTTTTATTTATTCTTGATTTTCCCTCGAAAACCGACCTATGCGTAGTGTTCCGAAATGGTTTTGATGACGATGATATCACAGTTATCATGCATAAGCCATGGATTATTAATATATACGCTTTGCTTAAAGAACATACGGCCTTTTTTAGAATGACGGATGGGCGGGAAACTTGCTTTTCTATTCAATGGCGGGAATGGTCTTCTTCGTCCCCATATTTCTGTGTAAAAGACACCTCTTACTCCTTGCTGATCGAATGCAAAAATTGCCAGATGCCGTGTCGTACAGTGCCTGCTCTCTGTCGTTAATAAACCACGGTTTTCATTTTGGTTACACTGTTTTTCCTGTGTTTCCAGTTGTTTGGTACAGCTTTCAAATACTGGAACTGAAATATTCTGCAGCCTTGTTTATTTTTTTTACCTTGCTAAATTTCGCCGTAACAGGTCGCAGCATAATCGAAACAGTTAATCTGCGAAAAACACTTTATCTGAAAGACAAATACGAGACACTATCCACACTATGGCACATCTGACACCAAAGCAGCACCACAACACCGACGTGAACATATCAATGAATGTGGTATCAAAGCGCGGAATTTCGGTGGTTTACAGAAGACGCGTTTCCGGAATTACTAAAGTAACGGTTTGAAGCACCTTTACACGATGTTTTGCATTCGTTCTTCGTTTTGTTAGCAGTCCTGAACCCAGACTTTTCGTTATACCATAATTCGGCTACTGATGCTTAAGTTTTGTTTTATGATAATGTTCCATAATGTTTTGATCGATGTCCCTGTATACTGCTAAACCGCTATGTCAAAGGCTATGGTCATCCATCCGTGCCTCTAACTGCCATCCTGTATGTCGTAGTTGTGAAGTTTCATGGTCATTGGATGAATAATTATTATCTTACATCTTGTACTCGTATACGTAAGATCACCAAAACACAGCCTGCGTTTTCCCTATGATACAGTCCCATGTAATATATAAAGGCATAATGTGAATTTTTCTCGTATTTGTTGGTTAGTTTTCGTCGAAAGATTTAAAAAAATTATTATAGGTAACCGATTCAAGGAAAACGAAACATCTGATAATACGATATAGTGCTGTGAAGGTTTAATTTGCAGGCAAAGTAACACGAATATGCGCTTTACTAATTAGAAATGTAGAAGTACAGCAACGGTGAGCAACCGTGAGCCTTGAAGTAAAAAGATTTGCATTAAATTCAGTGACGATATTAAACATCTGATGCCGGAATATGCGAAAGAACTGAATACATTTTCGGATTTTGATGTATTGGTATCTGTTCTTTTTACTGGTCACAATCAGTCCGTGATAACCGTCGCTGGCAACTGCAACTCCATAACGGCATATATGTATAATACAGCGCACAAACTGACCATTCGATATCGATGCGTAACCCCACCGCGATTAACAACTCGTTGTCCTAGGCGACATTATCCATCATTCAGCAAAGCTATGAAATATTGTCAAACGCTAGTCTGAAGTCCACAAACATAAAATATTCAAGATGTGATACGCTGGTTTCGCAACAGGGGCTTATGCGCATTATTTGTACGCTTTTCTGGACAAACGATTCCCTGGACGGGATCTGCGATCTCAGACGCGTAAAGTGATTCTGGATAGCCTAAGCTTTCAGTTCCTGCGCAGTTTGTGTTATTCTTTGGCATTTTGACTCTGGCGGAGCGGAAACGGTTTTTTGAGTTTCTGGAGGAATTGCATTCGAATTAATTCAATGTGATACCTTTGTATTGTGCCTCTCGAGTCACCACTATCACTGTGCAATGGCCAGTATCGTTTTCCATTTTTTAGATTCTGTTTATTCATAAAGCACTGTTCCGATGTGACTGACCAGGGCGTGATTCAAGTATTACGTAACATCAGAAATCGGGTTTTTTTTGCCTACCCACCTCCCCTTGTAACGATTTTACGCTGTTTCGAGAAGCGCGTGTTTCTTACTTCGAGGCGCTCATGTTCCATCGGTCCGTCAAAAGAAAAACTGTGGCGGCATTTCTTCTGTGTTACTTTTGTGATTCACTTCTTCTTGTGTAAGAACAACGAGTCAGTACATACGTGTATTCTGTGCCGTTGACGTAACGTACGGATCTTGCGGAAATACGTTCATCCAAGTTACAAGTAACATGGTACTGTCACCATACGATAGGTCGCAACGCTCATATACTTATATGCACGAGAAATGTCGAACTAGTGAACATGCCATAGAAATTAACAGAACATGCATTCCACAAAATTTTTACATTAAAGTAATTAATTGCAGTGATTCGAAGTGTTCGAACTTTAGCCGTCGTCAGTTTTGTTGACACTTGTGAGCACGGCTTATTTACTGGCCGCCTGTAGTGCGTAACCGTTTCCATATTCCACATATGCAGTACATAATTATATGTGTTTCCTCTTATTTCTCATGGTCAGGCGTGGTTATATAGCATTTATACTTTTGCAACTGTGTGCAACAGCAGCACATAACTATACGCCTACTTGTGGCCTGTATTTATCGCCAAAAATCAGGTACTACTGTAATCAGATTGATTACTCCGTCAGGAGTTTGCTAGTCTCATAGTACTTCTCGAGAAGAAAGGTGAGTGTGCGAAACAGTGGTCGACGAAAATCATGCTTTGCTTGACTGTCCGGCGTTATTTACAACGGGAAACACTTCTGGTAAAGATGAATGCGACTGCAGAAACTACATTGGGATGTGGACTGCGGCAGAAGTGTTTGGGTTAACGTCAAGAGCCAGTGTGCGCTCCTCTGACCGGAATAAACGCGACCATTTTATTACAGTAGAGAAGTTCTGTACAACAGCAACCGTCAGGTATAACCACTGTGTTTTTTGATATGTTTTCTTATAGTTTAATTAATTTGTTGATTGCGATAACCCATTTTGATATGTTTGAATATCTGTCGTGTGTTGTGGACTTATCGTTTGTGTTCTTCGCCTGCAAGTAATTGTGTAGAAAGTGCTGCTAATTTACATTGCAGGCTTACCTTTCGTTGTAGAAATACAAGTATTAAAACTGGTCATTTTTTCCTGGACATCCTCTCATCGTTTAAGCAGCAGTACAGTTCCTTTCGAATACCTTTAATATGCCAACACAGAAGTTTGCCAAATTCTAACTGCTAATAACTGCCGGATCACTGGTCCAAAGACGGCATGACCTTTTACTCGCTCCATCCCGGCTCAATGATATCCACCGGCATTGACCGGTCGTGGACAGGAGCCGGAGTCATTTTTGCTAATAGTAGCCTTTTTACCAAAAGTCTCCAGCAAGGAGCATCGACAACAATCTACTGCGCTGCGAGCAGTGATGCGGCCGATCAAGGTGGACTGTACTGGCGGGACTGCTGGACGTGCGATCCAACGGCGCCGGCCAAGAATAAAGCAGTGGCGGAGGAAGTGTGGAAGACATGCCAGAAAATGATTGCTGATAAGGTTCATGATTACATTCCGTCGACGGAATAGGGGACGTTGTGTATGCAGCTTGAGTTTTTATAGTTCTCGATTTGTTGGCGCGTTTCCTGTGATACATGTTCTTTTTTTCTTATGTCGATTGCGGTTTGGTAGTCTTACGATGCATCTTGACAAAATTCTGATTATTTACCAATATATGTAGAACTCGCGAAACCAAAGTCGCTTCTCGGTGCCAGTGGAACCTATGATGGGTGACGATGAGTACGCTAAAGTGTCAGATATGCTTTTTCACATTAAGTTACAACCCATTTTCCGGTACGTTTGCCCCATCGCGATCATACCGTGACTGCCGTCTAATTTGCATCAACACAAAACTTGGTTTTTTCATAATGCGTACGGTAGAAACGAAAATTTTTCGTACGGATAATGCGAAAAATTATTGCAAGCACATCTCGAACAGCTGAGTTGTTCTTTCGCTTGGCTTGCTCTCGTTACGAACCCAACATTACAATTTTTTTCCACACAATATGCAAATAAACAGAAATTCGCGGAATGTATAGGAACAAATTATAAAAATGGAAACACGTGGAAAGAAAGTTTACAGATGCATTGTAATTAGGTACCACAAGCATGCACACGCGAAAAAACGTTATCAGCAACACGCCGGTAGGAAGCAACATATCTGTACGTTCCCGATTGAGGAATAATCTTTTCGTTCAGGCTACTGTTACTTCGTCAGACCGACTAAGCAAGAAAGAGATAAGATTTAATTGATTGGATAGAGCACCATAATATAGTTTAATTCGCTAGAGCTGACATGTTGTAAACAAAAACAGTATTCTAATATGCGAACATTCGATGCAGAGTTTTGGCACCACCTGTGTTCTGTTTTTGGACTGACTGCTGCAAACAAAAACTGAAGTACTTTATATTTACGATTATTTCAAATTGTTAAATGTTAAAAAATCGTACGAGGGTTTTACTACGGATCGGTGCTTTGCAAGCATTTTTATTCCTTGGTTTGGCATATGCAAAGAAATTTACTGATGCCGACAATGATTATTCTTATCTGCGCGAGTCCCAAAGTGATGTTCCTTACACCGATGCTGGGGTGGTGAAGCCGTTCACTTGCCATTTTGATGATGGTGACAAAATGTGCGGATGGAGTTCCGAAGTATCATTGAACTGCAATGCTTCGACATGTACAGTATTTCCCAGTGGGAACCAATAACCACTCAGTTTCAAGGTTTGTACTTGCTGATAAATTAATCACGTAAAAGGCATTTGATTGCTTAACCATAAATGTATTTCCTGGATTAGCGTTGTGCTTCTTACAACATTTTTGAGTAATTAAATAGTTCTATAATAATTAAATAGTTATGTAATTATACATACATGGTTATATATACAGCTACTCCAAAATTTGTGATCGAAAGCAAAACAACACGGCGCCCAGAAAACGTATCGGAAAATATTCTGGGTCTGTACGGAGAAAAGCCATCATCCCTCCTGGTTAGCAAGCTACATGTTCCGGGTCAACCATACGAATTCATATCTGTGAACATTTCTATTACCCTGTATGTTAATGCCGTTCCAGGAATTTCACTGACAATCAAAGCAAAATCTTACGCTTACGATATGAATCCGTTTATGAAGCGCAGTGCAAGCATATATATTTGGACCAGTAACGTTTGATCTGTCACTGTTTGAGCATACTGTTTCACTGGAAATGTGTATATATAGCTGGAGCTTCGGATTTATTAATTACAGCTTCACATACAGACTGGGATTCAGTGGTGTACATCGATTACATTGTCGCGGAAAGGATTAGCTCGCACGATTTTTGTAACGCTTCGACCATGCCTGGATTTTACTGGAACCAGTTCGAACCGTACCGAAAGGGCACAGCAGAATGCTCATTCAGTCTAGTAACAAATCCGACACCTGAACATCGTTACTCTACTTGCGGGTGGAAGGTCAAAAGTAACTGGAGTTTGGGCGGCCAATCGGCGAATATGGACACTGATGATTGCGTCTACGTTGGAAATCCTTTCTCGATGTAGATTTTCGGGATCAGTCTGCAGGAGATTCAGTTCTGGGTGTTGTTCTAAATGGGGCAGATGATCACTTACGGCTAAGATTGGCAGGGAACTATATACCTATCTACAGCCAGAATCCGCAACACGCGCAATCGAGGTAAATATAACAAAATAAACAGGTGAATTCAACATCCTACCTGGTTAATTAAGAAAATAAGCCATAACCTTCTGTTAGATAATAAATTACACGTACAATTACCGCAGCTGTTTACTGCACTTGAATATACAGTACATTATACACAGTACTCACGCTGCGATGACTTAACTCTTTTAAATATAGAAAATCTAGTACTTGAATCTGAAACCAGTTTATACAACTGTAATTCCGGTCGCGGAACATGATGAGCGTATTTTTACTAGGTTTACAAAGGTAAATCAAGTTTTTTTTAATCTGACATATATGCGTATAAGACCATCTGTTGTACGCTTGAGCATCCAACAGCGGGATACATCCAGAGCTTGCGCTTTGTGTACTGATTGTGAATTTGTGGGGGATTTTTTCAGTTTGAGTATGCCGTTCTCGTCAAAGACTTGACCGGTAAACCCACAATTGTTCTGCTAGAATGGTCAATGTGCGTGGGAATCCCGGAAGCAAAATGCCATCAAAAATTCAACGGGCAATACGCAGAGGGCCCAAACGGGACTTCGGCGTGCAGGCTTCAGCTGTGGTCAGGGTATTTGTTTGGAGATAGCACCGCATGGACCAAGTCTCGGCTTCGGCTTTCGGAAGACATCTTGTGCTTGTCCTGGTATTATTTCTTTGAAGTAACAGCTACGTCTGCCATGTACGAGGAGAATTTCGCTGCAGTGATTGCACTGGATAACATGTCTGTCAAAAAATTTTCAACCGGTAGGTACCGCAATATGGCATTATTGCTTCCTATAATTTCTGACATATTTATTGTAATAGTGTAAAGAATATATGTAAAGTATTTGAATATAAAGAATAAAGTAAAGTATTTGTAAAGAATATAAAGTATTTGTAAAGAATATTGAGTATTTGTAAAGTAAAGTATTTGTAAAGAATGTAAAGTATTTGCGAAATAGTTCAGTGATCGCCGTAACATCCAGCACGCATTACACATACATACCCGGTTTTATATATGGAACCGTCTTCGGTACCAGGCTACCAGCGGATCATCAAATAGACGAAATGAGCTGCACTTTAAGGAGAGTTTCCGAAGGAGAATCTTTGTCGCAACTGGACATACCCAATGGAACAAAGTGGAACGCCTTCGAGTCAAAATGTCAGTGGCCCGATTGTAATGCACACAAATGTTTGGCATATCCCACCTGGTAAAACTTTATGCGCGATGGCCAGTTTTGGGACTAATAATCGCCGTTGTGTTTACCCGGAAAGCACGCATGTGTACAGTCCTTTCCGCGTATTTGTTGAAACTGTTTCGGATAGTGGTGAACCTATATTTGCCAAGGAACTGCACGTTAGCGATACAACAGACAAGTATTATATCGAAGCGTATGAGTGTCCTCATTCCGGTCTGCAGAGATATGTTGTTTATTTTGCCGCTTCCGGTTTTGTTCGATTGAAGTTTGAGGAATATCAACGGAACACTTTCGCAGTCTCCAAACCCACCTTAAAAGTTGACTGCATAAGAACCGTGTTACTGCACGGTAATTTGGAAAACGAAACGAAAAGGAGGCATTTTTGACAAACTTTGTTTAAGAGAACGTCATAGTCAACGGTTTGGAATGCAAGATGGCTACTGCAGCGACATGAACGGCAAGCAGTGCGACGACAATTGACATTTTCGGCAACGATAACGCCGCATTTCAGACGGATACCGTTACCACTACTGCGGGAATTAAGTCGACGACAACTCGAATATCACAATAATACTCGAAACTCGAATACATAGCAACTGTTCGAAGCTAAGAAATACCGAATATAAGTACAGCGTCTTTTTTATTAAACCGCAGTAGCTTATTAGTGGAATATGTACGCATATATGTAATCATAGTATACTGCACAGAGTATTATAATTAAGGTGACCGCTATGCGCCCCGACAATCGGGGCGCAAAGTAATATGGCTATGCGCCCCGAACCGGGGCGCGAAGTAAAATGGCTATGCGCCCCGTATCGGGGCGCGAAATGAAGACGCTTGCCGCCGACGAAAAAATCACTGTACGCGCCGGATTTTTACGATTCTTGATTCTGCTGCAGATTTAATTTACTATTTAGTTAGGTTTGTCGCTTTGAATTTGCATAGCCGTTGGCAGGACGTTTTGTTGTACTGTGCACGGTACTGTAATGCTGGTACGCAGTTCTGGCTATGTGTAGGGTAAGCCATTAACAATAAGTTCTTCGAAGTCTTATCGACCCGGACAGTTCGGCGTTAATCGCAACGCGTCCGCCTGTTCTGGAATAAATGCATATGCCGCTCGAGAAATGGTTTTGTCACGGTTATTGCGTCCCCGTTTCCGAAAAGGTTTGGTGATCTTTTCAGTCTCAACGATAGATTCCGGTTACTTCCATATTACGTGCCTCCTGAACTACTGGAACGGTGCCTTTGCCTGCTTGCTCGTTCTTATCCAGTTTCCGCACGCTTTTCCAGATTTCGCTGCTTCGAACGCAGATCATCGCGCTTATGAATTGGTTGTTTTGCGTACGAAGGATGCGTATTCATTGCGTAGGATACATACCAGAAGTCATACTAGATAGGTTTACAGACTATCGTTTTCTTGTGCAATATTTGCTTGAAAATTCAGCAAACTGAAGTGATAACAAATCCGTTGAAGAGAGGTTAGATATATTGACGATGTGAACCGTTCCTATGACGGCATATCCGTTACAAATATAAATGTAGTGGTTTGAAATGGTATTCGCATATAAAACATTATATTTGAAAATACGGGGCGCACAGCCATTTTACTTCGCGCCCCGAATCGGGGCGCATAGCCATATTACTTTGCGCCCCGATTGTCGGGGCGCATAGCCATTTCGTATAATTAATTATACTAACAATAAGTAGCCATCTGTACTAATCTTATATGTACTGTAAAGGCCATCACAGTGAGTCGAAAAAGCGTTAAATTGTGTCTTTGTTCAATATTTATCAACAAGAACTTGTAAAAACGAAGCTGCATTCTAACTGCAGCAAAAAGCTTTCAGTTATAGTCGTCAAAAAACGAGCAAGGAAACTAATCTGCTTAGGATTCTTATTGTAGAACAATCGTTGTATGACGTTCTTGCGAACACCGCATCCATAACTCCAGAACAGTTAATACCTTCCTTCGTCGACCAGTTCTTCTCAGCCGTTTCTCAAGCTACTACACCCGGAAACATTACGGTTTCCGAACTGGACGACATTTTAAATATTTTTGATTTCATGCATGCCACCACTGCAAATGAATCTTCGAGTGATTCTGTGCAAATATCCACAACACTGTTTCAAACGAAGAACAGTATTTTTAAAGCGCAGGTCATCGCAAATGCCTCATATCAACAGTCGAATGCTCACGGTTCACGCATCATTCAAGCGCTTGTTAAGCATCATTAATTTTTGCGCCTACCAAAGACGAGTTGAACTCGATTGTCCAACCTTCACTGGCAACGTCTATACGAAGTGTCGTTCGGGAGGCGACATTCTGAAACTTAATTTCACATACGGAATCGACCTAAAATTCGAAATTCAACGGATAATATAGATGTTGAATTTACAGACAATGCCGCCCGGGACCGGAGATAGAAATGCTTGAATAAAAGTCCGGTTAGATCCAGACATAATTTGTGATACATGGATGCAAGCAGGTAAAGGTTGCCTGCAGATAAGTATTAACATTCATTCACCAGTGTTTTCCTGGATATGGATATTACTATTAATGCCATTACCGGTACTTTGATTCGTTAATATCTTGAACATCGTCATCATCGATCTTACCTGAAGTATAACATGTGCGATATATCACACGTGTACACATGTGATACTATGGTACAGCAATAAACACACATAACATGTGCATGTTACCGGGATCATACTGGTGATTGTTATTCCTGTAGGTTTCTCCACACTTAATTATTGTCGGGTACACCTTTTCACCAAGTTCAGACTTCCGAAGTGTAACGTACGTGGTACTGTGTTTCCCTGAAGCATCGCGAAACCAACCATTCAGACATTCTTCTAAGTCTGCTTCCTGGTCAAGCGAGGGTTGTTACCATGCCGATACTTGCAAAGATAAGAATGGAGATCTGCTAACCTGTGATTTGACCAATATTGGCAGCCTAGTTGACCTTTGTGAGACAATCCGTTGTACTCCTTCGATGGCATTTTTCAAAGAGCTCTAAGCACGGCCTTGGAGACAATTCCATTGTATGCTCCGCCATTCTTATTGCCCACATTTTGTAAGCAAACATTGTAGTGTCAGATATTGCAAGTGAGGCTATTGATTTAAAATGTAAAAATAAATTTAAAATGCTTTCTGCTTAATTAAAAACTTATGTCCTTTTTAATGAAAAAATGATAGTTTCGTTAAATCTGCAATCTTCAGTCAACGTAGTATTCAGTATGATCCATGACCTTTGTTTGAAAAAAATTAAATACTCATTTTCCTAGGTTTCAGACATACCAGTCTAAATATTTTCTGCCCCCTCCGGTTTTTATTCGGCTAAACTTAGCAACAAGCATAGCTTTACTGCATGTTATATTGATAGTCGGTCAGGATCTTCCATACTCTGGAGAATGTCACGAGGATGCTTGTTTGACTGCGCGGTATTCAGTCGGTGGTTTCTGCTGGTGTCGTTTGCTTGGGTGGCAATCGAATGTTTTTGAATAATTTTGTACGGGCTCAACGTATTGGCTGCCAATGCCGAGCTAAGGCGCCTTCCTGGTGATTCCTTCCGGTCTTTCTTCGTTAAATCGAGCGCAGTTGCTTGAGGTAGAATTACCTCTTAAAGCTTGTCTAATATGCTATGCTGTTTCCTTTAGGATGCCCTTTCGTTCGCGTTGTCTTTGCACTTTCTTTTCATGTGGACGGTAGCCAGGGCATTCATTGTTTACGGCTCGGATGACCAATGGTCAGTTTATCTGGAAAACAGATATCTGTTTGGAGAATACTTCAAACTCAAATTTTTAGGTGTTGGATACATCCACAAAGCTTTGAGTTTCTCCTGTGTACTTCCGTTTACCTATGATACTGGTCGTGGTTTTCAACATGCATGACGGCTGTGCTATACCGTTATTACAAAGGTTCAGCAGCCAGATGTTAACGGAATTTAACTATTACTTAGGTTGCAGTTATTACTGAAGAGATTATTCGATCTGAAAACGAAAAATAGAACACAAAGGAATCGCGGTTGCATTACAACAACTCATCGAAGTGGTCAATATGTTCATTATGCGGATGTTCCGGCTTGGAATTGGCTAGCTGCTGGTTTTTCTCATGCAAACGGCCGGTGTGTAAGGATAATTTAATTTGGCAAAAATCACATCGTACTTTTTTATCTTCATGAATGGATTACAAAGATTCTACTTGCTTATGTTTTGCGTCCACGCAGAAATGTTCAGCGCGCATAGTAATCGCCTGCTACCATTTTATCCCATACCCGACATCCCACAAAACGCCCAATGCAGTTTGTTTCCGTTCAAGCGAAATGCAAATTAACAAGTAAATACAAGCATGCAGATTACAACGCTAGTGCTCGAGCCTCGGGAAAAGAGACCGAAGTACCAAGATCTAGAGCGATAGGTCAGAGCAGGGAAGTTTCATAGAACAAAATGTCCAACGACATGCAGGTATAGCAATCTTGCACTTACCTGAATTGTCGATCACTGCTTGGACTTAGCACGAAATTTCTGACCGTTTTCGGCGAGCGAAACCTGTTATTGACTAGAGTACAGAATCCCAGCGGTCAGCAAGGAGTTGTCTCAGTCCACAGTTTAGACCTATTACTTACATTAAAGTTCGTCAATACTCTGGGCCTGTAAGTTATATTGAGTTACACGAATATGCTAAGGGAAATTTCGGTGAAATCCATGGCTATGCGCGAAACGTTGCCATTACATAGATGGGAGCGATAACAAGCGCTCCTGCAATATCTGTGTAGACGAATTTCTGTATATTTATATGTGTCTGCTGTACAGCATTGTGTAAAGTGTAATACAAAGACGTAAATGTTCTTACGCGATTTGCACTGTTTAACAAATGTATTGGGATTGTCCTTTGCCCATAGAATTTTGTACAACTGATTGTTAAAAACGTTTTCCCCATTATAATGTCAGACTGCCAGTGTATCTAACCAGTTACATGTGTCATTTTTGAAATGACAGAGTATAACGGGAAACGAGCGCATTCGGCACACATTCACTAATTTTAACTAACCATTCTGATAACCGTTCAGTTTACAGGACGGAAGATTCGGCAGCAATTGCGGGGGAAACGAGATCGACTGCGCTTTCGAAACATCGTGTGCGTTTAGCAGTAGTGAAAGGTAATGCGGCTGCTGCTCTGGCCACACTTCTTGTTGTTTTTATGGGTCAGATAGTGACCATGGAGGTTTTTTTAATGTTTAAACTAACTTAACTTCGTAGTGTCTCCAGGCGCGCGATAGCCTTTTGATAACCGGAAATAAAGTTTCACCTTTCTGATAACAATAATATTGCCGATTATACACATTTCTGTCATGAAGTCCAGGACAAGTGCCCTCGTACGTAAGACGCGAGCGGCATAACAACATAAACATGCCTTTTACAGAGAAACAAAACGCGCCACGGCTGAGAAAATGCATTCAAATCGTAACCCAACGTGCTAACAAAAAATAACTGAAAAAAGGGTTCACAAGAAAACACTTCCACAGCTATCGAACTGAGGTACGATCGGTAGATTCAAACCTTGACGCTCGAGTTCTTACACTATGTAAGGTCACATTACTACTTCCGCTATCATCATCGAGATTCACGGTGGCATCATCCTGCGGCGGATGGCTCTCATCAAGATCCTCATCAGTGATTC
>JAQGAU010001095.1:0-21472 GCA_034698045.1 Paramacrobiotus richtersi | reverse complement strand
AATGGTTTGTCCTAAAGACTTGTTCTGCTACCCATATGCTGACGTAAAGGGAAATATTCTTGCTTGATGTTTTTATTCTTGGGTTGGAAAAACACGTCCTTGACGCTTAAAAGATCAGTCCTCTATGCGTTTTATTAGCCTTGAGCTGGTTTTACTGTATACACTTTCATTCAAACCAGAACTCAAGAGTTCGCACTTCAAAGGTAAAATAAAACCAAACTTACGTTTTATATAATTTACAAGATTCGAAAATTAGAATTTATTCGAGTTCGCGTCACAAAGCTAATGGACTTATTATAATCACATAGTACACCTACTGTGACTTTGATTAGCATTATGGCGAGTGGGATCTGTGCGGTGATGATGACTATTTCCTTCAGATGGTAAAGGTCATGCGACCGTGGTGCACAACTAAGCTCCCTGGTCTCACATCCTGTTATGACGTTATTACATAACACCCTCATTGTAAACCGACCACATACGGGGGTGCAGTTGATTAAACCGATGAGGAAGGAGATCAATCAGACAAAGGCCGTAAAGCCTTCGCGATGGTAGCGGAAGTGTATGAATTATGGAAAAAATTATGGAAATAATCCAGCATGCCGGTGAGGATGGTCTCCACGCTGGCCATCTGTAAATCAGATTAATAACGCTTAATATCAGCTAATACAGCCGACGTTGACGACAGAAGCATCCATTCGGAGCGTTAATAACATGATAAAAAAAGTATGGACCAGATTGGCGCACCCGGTAACGTCGAGATGGCTTCCGGAGAGACTTGAAAAACCAGCCTGGGACCTGTAATTACATTGGAAACGGTAGGCGTTTTTACGGCAAGAAAGTCTTTATGAACAGGCAAAAAAACTGTTCAACATCCGCCTGTTAACCTTATACATGGCATATTAAGTGGTAATATATCAATGTGAATAATGTACGTTTGAAGATATAAACTCAGCCAGCGCTTTTAATTAGACATCGTTACAACATTTGTTAAGAACAAGGCTGTATAAGTTATTGTGATGGTGGACGATCAAATTAGGCGTCCATTTCCGGCTCTGTCGCGCGATGTCAAAGTAGTATCATCGACGTATGGCTCACGTGAGGTTCGGGTCAGGATGACGCGTTGATATGGCTGACAGGAGAAAATATGTGATAAAAATTATTTCTTCAGCGTTTGTTCTCTTACCTGTTACAATGCTACATTACAACTGCAGATTGTCTCGCTTTTAATTATTATACGAACATATTATGGACAGTTTTTTCATCCAGTTGTCAGGCAACCTCATGAAGCTAGCTGTGCTGCGGTATTAATTAGTAATCTAACTCGACGATCAGTGCAATGCTTGCACAGCTTCTAATTGCTAAAAACTTGTCAAAAATATTTATCAGTTATTTATCCGAGTTTTCCGCTTCTTTTTCAAGGTGTACTTTAAAGCGCAAACGGGTTGCAAAAGCCGTTACACTACGAATGCTCTTGTTGCCGGTGACAAAACTGTTCATGTTCAACGGTTAACAAAAGCTGTGACGCACTACTTTACATACAATGGAAAACCGACCGTGGACATTTGCCGTAGCAATACCATGCCAATACGTAATACCTTTTCACACCCAATCGTCAACATCATGTGTATGTTGTTCTCTGCTATCACCGATATTATGGGTTACCGAATCAGCGTATTCCGTAACGATAAAAAGCGAACTGTAAAACAATTATTCATAATGAAACAATTATTATCATTCATATTGAAACAATTATTATTTTATTAGATAAGGTGGCCCCTTAATGAGAATATAGTGCACGGTACATAGGCTTTGTTATATAGATACATCTATATGAAGTGCAGTTTATTTTCGTACCATAGGTTATTTGACAGGATAGAAACAGTTTGTTCGCAAAACGTTTCGAGCTACGTCATTTCTTTAACAATCTGATGCGTCACTTCCTTCACAATCAGACAGTTTTTGTGACTATCGCAAGCTGCTAAGCAAAGCCATTACACCACGATTGGTAAGCAAAGCTGTTTGCGTAAAGTGTTTCACCCCGACCAAGAAACTGTTTACGTAGTCCCACTACAGTGTTGCACTTTGAAGTACTGCCCAATAAACATTAAACCGGCATTCAAAATATGCATATGAGATAATGATAATCATATTTTTGTTTCAGCCATACAACAACATTAATACAGTTGTACGGGGAAAACGTAAAAAACTTGCTGACGAGTGACGACCATTGTTGTAACGATAACTTTCAAACATACTGTATTAAATGTTACTATAATAAGATTAACGTGTTTTCGGGCAAAATTTTAGGGATTAACTTGGCGAATAATGAAATAGTATACTATACGTAGACTTACAATTAGTTGAACATCTAACCGGCGCGGTTTATTTTCTTAAAGTTTGTCTGGTACTGGTAGGAAACAAAACATTTGCTCGCGCAAAATGTCTCGAGTGGTGTCACTTTTTGCTAAATCTGAAACTGCTTACGAAATGATTACTATTAGCAAATACCGTTGATATAATTAGCGCTTCATTCAGCTATCAGCAAACCTGCTAAGTGTGAACGCGTTTTTCTAATGATGCCAGCCCAACAAGGCGAAAACATTTGCACGAAGAAGAAAAAATTGACATATGTTTGATTTCCCGCACCGCTCTCCGTTTGTACGTAACAGCCTAATTATATAACATGCCGGTAATCAAGCAAATCACAACACACGTCTCAGGTGGGCACCATCAGTTGCAAAGCGATTGCGCCAACCACTTTCGATCTAACGAGCATTTTTTTTCATATTTTATCAGGTCTCGACATTCTTTAATAAAGTACGGAAGGGTGTCATTTAGCCGGAGAATTTCGGGATTTAGTTTTTGATATTTAAATTTTAAGACAGGATTGCAGGTAAATTTGCACAATATCGGAATTTGCTTATGATTCGGTGAAATATTTTTCAAACTGAAAAAAGATTATGATCTTGAGTTCATCAATTTGCATTTATGTAGCAAGCTATAAAATCAACATGTAGAGTGACTCACAAGCCGCTGCTCTACGATATCGCCATAATATAATGGTATTGCTTACTGTACACCTCGTCTCTGCTTGGCGTGCACATACTGTGTAAGTGCTTATAATAAATTTTCCATGTGTACAAAATTCATCTGATTAATTCGAAAAGTTGCAAAATTTGTCGGTAACGAAATATGTGAACAACTTTCTACAGACTGCATTGCCATTGGCTGCCACCGGGATTCGAGGCGATCCCGTTGGGAGTTGTGATGAAACTGGTAATTTTAGTTAACTTAAGTATTTTTAGCAATATAATAAATTTTAGTATTATAATATAATAAATTTTAGTATTTTTAATAATTTTAGTATATTAAGGGACCAGAAACTGGAGCCCCTTGAGCAAAGACATGCACTGTCGCGTCGCCCCATAGCTGTCAAAGAAATACTGCGATCTTCAACAAAGCTGTTTGATGCAATTTAGCAAAATCTAGCCGATTCAACAACCTCCAGTGAATACCGTAAAAATCAGTAACAAACAAAGGTCAAGGGACTGAATGGAAAAAGTAGAAAATTCAGAGAGGAAACGTGTTGCAGCTGCTTATCTAAGAAAAGATACCTTTAACCAAGCAGCCATTTTATACCAGATGTTACTATATATCGACAACTCCGTGAATGAGCCACTATTCTACGATCCAGCACATGGAACATGAAATACTATAGCTTCTAAAGTTTAGTGCTACTCTGGTACAAGGCTTTATATGCATATGTTGATACAGCGAAGCAACTTACAGCTAGCAATCAGCAAAAAAACGTGTACAGATATGCAATTACTTTTCTTGTCATTTTTTGTTCTCCCGTGGTTGCATACGTTGAACAGACTGCGCTAGGACGCGATCGACTGGAGTCTAAAGTCACTGGACGACCAGCACATACCAACTGCAGGCTGCTGAGTGATGAGAGCACCATGGTATACCTGCACAATCTGTAATCGTTTAAACTTAAAGGTCATGTCAAACTGGACGTTGGTCAACGCTCCCGAGACGTTCAAAAGTTCACACGTTCAAACGTTTTCGGCATCTGGTTCAGAAAATAATCAATAAATCTATACAACGCACATAAACTCCTAACTGAAGACAACCTTGTTTCAAAAAAATGTTAATAGAGTCTTTTTTAAACAGTCTTGCGGAAAACATTGCATGCAGTTACATTGTAAAACTGTATGTTTTCCACTGCTGGTTCAAATATAAATGGACAAATGATCCTTACATCTGAAGCCATCGTTCTACGACTTCTCGGTCTACATTCTGCACTTCAAGTTTAACAGACTGGGAATTCAGCACACCTGTGTCATTTTACAAGGCGTCAAGTAAGAATATTTAAAGAATTGAGTTGTTATTATTAATTCTGCGCTTATACTCGAAACAGCCTTGTGCTGGTTAGTGCGAGAGATTTTTGCGAAGCATTTCCATAATGCTGAATAATATCGTTATCATTACATAAAGGTAACGCCCAGTTTCGATCGCCGCACGTTGACCAGCAGGTTGAACATTGGAAGACAAGTGTTAACTTCTGCGCTATGACTGGTCTTATTATTTCAGGTCAGGTAAAAAGAAAAGTGACCTTTGTGAACTGACAAAGTTCCTATGCACTGGTTATGCATTAAGAAATTCGCTCTACGCCATCCATCTGCAATATTAATAGGCTCGTCGGGTAAACCGTTCTACGTAGTTTTTCTTAAGAATTCCCTGTTCATCCCATACGTGCAATATTCTGCAAAAAAGGAAAACTTATATTAAAGGTATATTGCGTATGTGTTTATAGAACGTTGATAATAATTTAGTTTTAACGATTTCTAACCACATGAGGATGATGAAGGAATCTGAGACGCCATTCTTCTACGGCTTTGTACATAATAACGTGCAGTATTTAGCGTACGAGTTCGCATGACATGAGTTGGTACTTATCAGGTATTACTTTAATACCTGTATTTATGTTTGCGTTAAATATCGTATGTCACTGGCCGCGAAAAAAAGGACAGTTTGTAAAGTGGACACTCTGGTTTGATTTTGACAAGGGTATAATATAATAAAATTTTATAAAACAAAGCGTTAGAAAACAGATATGAAACGAGCCAGGTTTAACATTGGTGTGCGATAAGCGTCTGCCGAATCTTTTTGCATATCCCGCATGTCAGTTCGATCACCCGGATGACAGAAAAAGTAATTCGAAATCCTGTTTGGAATTACTTCTATTTGAAATTAGAGTTTAAAGTTCTAGGTAGGTTGCTTGTCGCAGTGTGTCTGGGCATTATAGAGCAATGTATGGTGAACGACATGTGTATGGCGATGAATGTTACAGAACTCATGCTCCCGTGATACGACGTTAATTTGTATAGGGGCGCTGACCATTCTTTTATGACGCTATTACATCTAATTGTAAACCAACTACATACGGCCGTGTAGCTGATTAAACCGATGGGGAGGAAGATCAAGCAGATAAAAGCCTTTGCGATGGTAGCGGAAGTTACGAAAAAGTGGAGATAATCCCGCATGCCGGCGAGGATGGCCTCCATGCTGCCCACCTGTAAAGTAGATTAATAACGCTGAATATCAGCTAATACAGCCGCTACTGACGGCAGGGTGTGTTTGCAGAACTATCCATTCCGAGCGTTAATAACATGATAAGAAAAGGGTGGACCAAATTGCGCACCCGGCAACGTCGAGATCGCTTCCAGATAGACTTGAAAAACGGTCCGGGACCTGTGATTACATTGGGAACGTTCGTATTTTTCACTGTACCGGAGTGGTATCAACAGGAAAAACTGTTCAACGCGTGCCTGTTAATCAAGAAAGGCACTTATTATTTACTGCATGTACATGACATATTAAGCAGTAACATATTAATGTGAATAATGTTCATATGAAGGTATAAATTCAGCCCGCACTTTAATTAGACATCGTTGCAAGCCTTTGGTACGCGTACGGGCAAGACTGCATAAGTCATTATGATGGTGGACGATCGAATTAATCAACCATTTCCGGTTATGTCTCTTAGTCCGTGGTTTTATATAATTTATGACCTGCCTCTTCCAGTGTCAGACAATCTCGTGGAATTAGCCGTGTTGCAGTGTCAGGTGGTTTAATCAAGATCAGTGCAATGTTTGCACAGTATCTGATTCCTAAAGCTTGTAAAAAAATATTTACCAGTTAGTTATCCTAGATTTTCGCTTTCTTATGACGGTTTTAGCCGACTGGAACGATAACGAAGTCGAAAGCGACATGGCGGCAAAAGCCGTTGTACTACGAATTTTCGCTCTTATCCAGCAGTCTTCGATGTTTTATGAGGTTTTTATATGCTCTTCGCTAAGGAGCGGAAGAGTGTCAGTAAGCCGCACACTTTCGACACTTGTTCTTCCGTATAATGCGGGATTTCCGGCAACTGTACAAGTCGGAGTCTATTTATAATTTACTGAAATGTTTTACAGAGTAAAAGGAAAATATTATCCATAAGTTCTTCAATGCGCAACTAGAACAGCGAGCTATATATAATCGAAATTTTAGCAGATTCTATATTATGCGTTTCATTTTTACGGCATCCGTGCAAAGCCGTGCTTGGGAAAGTCAATATGTATAACAGACTTATAAAATCCGGCATTTCCAGAACTCTGAAGCTGATTTGTGCGGAAATTTCATTTCAGGTTTTATGATAATTGATAACCGGAATCATAATGTTTAAGAATTTCTCATAAGAGAAAAGCACAAAAACAAACTGACGGAGTACGGTAACACAAAAGCCGATGTTCTACGATACTTATATGGCGCCATATGGTCACGTTTTGCATACGCGTCTCTGCTTGGCACGTACATACAGGGACATGCGCAGCCGCATCTCTCCACAGATGTCAAAGAAAGACGGCGATCAGGTCTTTCGTACAACCAGCGGCGGCGCGAGGGGGGGCGAACTGGCGAATTAAAAAATTCGCCCGGTGACCAGTCCCGCCCGGAACGGGCGGGACTGGCGCGGGCGAACGATTTTTTATTTTGGCGGACTTTTTTCTCATTGTTTGACGAAGATTTTTAGTTCTGGCGGGAAAATTTTTCAAAAATTTGCAACTTTTTTGCCGTTTTTTGGCCTTTTTTCGCCGATTTCGACCGGGCGAACCGGGCGGGCAGGGTCTACGCCCCCCCCCCTTCGGCCGGACCTCGCGCCGCCTCTGCGTACAACCACATGTTGCAGTACCAAAGTTGTTTGACAATTTCGGAAAATATATCCGATTCAACAATTTCCAGCGAAAACCGTAAAAATTAACAACATACAAAGGTCAAAAGACTGAAAAAAAATATGAACTTAGATATGCAACGTATTGTAGTTGGCTGTCGAAAAAAAGTTACCTTTAACCAATGAACCATTTCATAACAGATGTTGCTCTGTGTACGTATCAACAAATCCCAAAATGAGCCACTATTCTACGATACCAGCACATGAAGTGTAATACCAGTTTGTAAAGTTTAGTGCTTCCCTGGTAACAAGGCCTAAATCATATCCTCATAAAGTGAAAGCAACCAATTATATTGTAGACCCAACAACCTGCAAAAAACTATGTTTGATCTAAGAAACGTGCAGATGGTGTGTAAAAATGTAAATCTTGTTGTCAGTTTTTATTCTCCCATGATTACATACGCTGAACCGACCGCGATGACGCGATCGACTGGACTGGGCCAGCACATACAAACTACATCCTGAGAGCAGCAAGGTCATGTAAACCTGGACGTCAGTCAACGCTCCCGGGACGAAGATGCCCCGCCCAGGAATAAAATGAATGCACAAAATAACGACGCTGGTCGCTCTTGCAGTGACCCGCGCACTACATAGACGGTTAAACAGCTACCAGGACTTCGTCAGTGAGGCTGCAGTACCCTACCTTGCTGCTACTTTTCCTTTGGACATGAGAGGAAAAAGAGGAGCAGAATGATTAACAGCAACCGGAGCACCAGCTGCCTTCGGGGCCAGCCAGTCGCAATGTTACCGACACTGGAATCGGTGTGCAAACACAAAAGATGAATCTGAACAAATAAAATGCAATTTCATGAAATTGTATCATGCAGGTATTTGTCATGCTGTCTAGCGCAATCGGCACAGAACGTTTTTTATTTGAAATTTTTCAGCATCTGGTTCTACGACTTCTCTCTCTGCTTTCTGCACTTAATGTTTAACAGGTTGAACATTTCGCACACCCGTATCATTCCACACGCGATAAAGGAAGAATACATTACGAACTGACTTGTTTTCGTTAGGTTTGTACTTGCTCGAAGCATTCGTGTGCGGAGACTTTTAATTGCGAAGCATTTCCATAATGCGGAACGGTATCATTATCGTTACATAACAATGAATTAAGTCCTTCAAAAATCAGCTTGAACATCGTAACGGTAACTTATTTGCCAAATAAAAGATGCGTACAAGCATACAAATAACATGACACAGAAACCGATTCCTGAAACAAATGAAAACGCGTATAGACAATATGTATGTCACACAACTCTAAATACGATATCACCGGAATCTGCACAGTGGAGAACCTGAGCCTTCTATACTTTTCGGCTATACTTAGCTGTTACAGACTACGGGCCCCGTTATATGTACAGGACGGATACTAGTTCTCGCGCATAAACTGAAAATATAACAAAGGCACCGTTCAAACAAACTTCAATGGCCGGAGTCGTGATGGCCTTATTGAAATTCGCATATGCACCCGGAATGAGAAATGGTGTTGGATAATGTGAAACTCCATCCGGCCGGCGTCGTCCAACTCGGACACCTATAACTTCCGGAAATGAGGCCGGCGGCAAAATGATCACTACCCGCAGGAAAATGGGGGAAACATCTTCCAGAAGACCCATTATACTAACACCAACCCGGCGGTCAACCCATCATTTTCTGGATGTGTCCGAGGACAGCTGGGTCGTCCCGGAGAACCACGCCACAGCCTCGAAGAAGGCCACGAAGAGCAGTGAGTCGCCTGCGGAGAAGGTATCAAACCGCCATGGAAAGCGGAAATGCCCGCCGAAGCAATCAAGGATAAGAATCAAGATTACTTGAGATGGGGTATCTGAAATCCTTTTGTCGACTGACCACTCTTTTGCTGTGCTACAGCCAGGTACTTTCGCTTCTGTTCAGTGGTTTTGAATAATTAACTTTTGTCTGTTCTGTTGAAATTTGTTGCTACTGTTGTCTCCGATAGTATAGCATCTTTATGGTTTGTGATCAGTTTCTAATAGACCTGCGAAATGTTGTTAGCAGTATATGTATATGCATCAGACTTACTTTCGTCATTTATGGCAATATAATGAAGTTTCGTAAGTTGGCTCATGATTTAAAAAAGCAGGAATTTTTCTCTCAAATTAATTTATTCTTCTTGATTTAGCCGAAACTGTTGCATCTGGTTTGATAGTAGCTGTCGAGGTGCTGATTTAACGGGCAACATGCCAGTCTTCTACTACTCTAGACAATTAAACGTTTAGTAACGTGCAATATGCCGTTTGCGACATGCGTTACCATATTATGGAAGCTGTGATGCTACGAAAATGCACATGCACCTAAATTTAGCGGACTGGAAACGTTACCGCTAATCGTAAAAGAAACATTGGAAAAACGAAGGAATATTGGCGACAGAAGCGATCATACAAAGTGATTACACTCACCAATTACTAGCTGTAAGTACAAAAAAAATCAGTATTAGTTATATGCGCTTTGGTATTATGAAAAGGTCAAGGAATTTGAAAAATTTGTGAATTCACAAAATGAAATGTACTGCAGCTGTTTATTGAAAAATTCAAACTTTACCAGCGAAACGTTTCTAATATAATCACAGACAGCTTTCTGTAAAAAGAAAAAGCTAACTGTGAAGAGCCTATATGCTACAATACCATCACATATAATTACTGTGTAGGTACATATGAGTACACTGTGGTATCAGTGTTCAAGCTGGACAGTACTTATAAGTGTGGTTAAGCATTTCGCCCGTATACTCTGTAAACCGAAAGTAAATAACAATTAAGATGCAATTGCAGATGTATTGATATGCACGAATCTCGCGTCATGTTTTATGTGGTGACGCGATCGACTTGACTGCCAACACATGTAAGGCATATGTTGATAAGCGTATTATGTATGTCTGCGCATTCAGTTAATATCGTTTAAATTTTTCAGAGATTTTATCTCTGCAAAGTATTTCCTTAATAGCGATCGGTACTATAAACAGGCGAATAAATACGAGGCAAATGGACAGCAAACTGACCATGCCAGCACCATATTACTACAAACTTCCCCAATATCTCTTCCCCAATAAATCTAATATTACTACAAACGTCACAGAAATTCTTCTATAAATTAATTTAAGCAGGGTATTAACAACCTGCAATCCTGCATGTAATAAAATACTAAATTATAAATTAGCAAAAATTGATATCTTCTTTTACTGACTGTTTTGCTAGAAAGGCTGCATGGTTACGTTAAATAAGTGTCAGACTGCATTTAAGGTTAGAGTCGATGCGAGTGTGCCACTGCACTACCAATAAAGAAACATGAACGAAGCGCCATAGAGTGCAGTGTTAAACTGGTATAGCTGATCATATTATGTGTTCAATAAATTCACTTTTGTGCTCGTAAATCGTATAATAGAAATAACATCAAGAATACTGACACATTCCATTTAAATAATTTAGTATAATAGATCAACAAGTTCAACATAGTGCATGACCGATAACAAAACAAAAACACATCTAAGATACACGTAAAAGAATACATAAAGGATTCTCACGACATGTACAGTAAAAGGGCCAGGTTTTGCGTTTCTTTCGGTCGAACCATATCTCCAGTTGACATCGGTCGATATCAGGTATCATATCTGGAACCAATGTTTCCTCTAAAATGGGCAGAGAAAGGTTAAGGATAATTCATAATCAGCTTAATTGTAATAAGTTTAACGTCTAGTAGAAAACTTTCTACTCAGCATTTGAAGGCTAAATCTATGCTCTGTTAATCTTAGTTTTTCAACAGACACATTTTCTGAACAGATAAAACTCCTACGCTTTCAAAAAAACCCATATACGTACAGCGATCGGCGACACGTATGTATTATACAATCAGTCCGCATATATACATCATATCAATCAGGGAATATAGATCTCGACATTCTTGAATCGTAGCACTTTACTGAAAAATCTGATAATATAAAACAGACCGGGATCTACCTATCTAACTCTGCCTACCCAGATTGGAATATACTCACCTTAAACCGCTTTACATAGTTTTTCTTGACAATCTCCTGTTGATCCCGTGCCGGTGAGATATTCAGTGCGATCTTCTGTAGAAAGCCATGAAGGCAATTAGACGCTAGTAAGCTTCATGGTTACGTAATTACAACGTACCCTCTTAATTACAGTATACATGGCATACTCCAGTACAGTAACGTACGTTTATATATAGCCTTACAGTAAAAACATTTGCGCAGAATTACAGCATTACGACATGCTAACAATAAAACTTTTGTTGCAGATTTATAAGCCGATTAAATTACACTGCTTTATTTTGTATGGCGCCTATCGGACGTATACTTACTTGCCGCCAAGTACCCGGTGTCGTGATGACCTTATACAACCCCACACCCGGAATCAGTATGGTGCTGGACAAACTGAAAATCCATCCGGCCGGCGTCGCCCAACTCGGGTACACATAGTTATCGTACTTGAGTGCCGGAAATGTGGCCGCCGCCAATATAATCACAACCAGCAGGAAGACAGGGGAAAAAATCTTCCAGCAGACGCGCCAGAACCAGCCCGGCGGCCGTCCCATCATTTCCTGGATGTCGGAGGACAGCTGGGTCATCCCGTAAAACCAGGCTACGGCAATGGCCTCGAAGAAGGCCACAAAGAGCAGTGAGACGCCGGCAGCGAAGGTATCGAACCATTGGAAGGTGTAAATGCCCGCCTGTAAGGAAACAAATCTCATCAAGGACTGACTTGTGAGCTCGGTATCTTGTTAATGTTTGACTAAACTAAGTTCTATCATGCTTGAAATTCTGCCTTTTCTCAAGAAATGGTTTTAATTTAATAGTAAGCAGTCTGTCGAGTATTTTGTTGTTAGTTACTGTCGTCTGCGAGTGCATGGTGTCCGGCTTATGGTTTCAAGTTCAACTAAGCAATCAGTGTATTTATTAGCACACATACAATTAGCTTTCTCTACATAAACTCACAAAGCTTATGATGTTTAGGAAGTTTGCCAATCCATGAATTAAAAAGTGAATTTTATTACTTTTGCAAGCTTTTTTTCTTGATTTAACTTTTTGATTTAGCCTGATGGTCTTATTCATGTGCCAGTCTTCTACGCCTTCTGACAAAATAACGTGCAAGATGCAGCTAACGACAGGCATTTGACTTTCAGTACTGCAACATGCCTGTACGGTTACGGAAACGCAAAGGGTACGAACTGGAAAGTATGTTTAGCTGGTTTGGACAACCGTTAATCATACAAAACAAAAGCTTCCGAGAAAATACAATCTGAAGAGAGCAGCTAATTTAACCCTGGTTGGAAGTAACCTTTCCGTCAAAACTTGTTGGTAGATCCCAAACATCAACTCGATAACTCGCCCACAAAATGATCCTGCGGAGTCGATGCTTTATCGATATCCCGCACTGATGAACTAATAAGTATGGATGAATCTGATATAAAATTGTGAACCCGGGTTAGCATTAAAAGAGGAGACTGGCTTTCAAAGTGTTTGATCATTGTAAAAATATGGTGAGCAAGACATGTATGGAACTGATTACACTGTAAAGTTTTTATGGGATGCACCAACAGGTGCAGTGTAAGTTTACTTAATTGTGTCATGGACGTAATGTACGCACTCTTATATAATTATGTGATATCACATTGTAAACCGATCACGTACGGGTGTGCAGTTGATTAAACCGATGAGGAAGGAGATGAAGCAGACAAAGGCCGTAAAGCCTTCGCGATGGTAGCGGAATTGTTTGAAAAAATCATGGAAATAATCCAGCATGCCGGTGAGGATGGCCTCCATGCCGCCCATCTGTAAATCAGATTTAAAACGCTTGATATCAGCTAATACAGCCGACATTGACGTCATGGTGTGCCTACAGAACTATCCATTCCCAGCGTTAATAACATGATAAAAAAGAGGACGGACCAGATTGGCGCACCCGGCAACGTCGAAATAGCTTCCGGATAGACCTGAAATACCAGCCCGGGACCTGCAATTACATTCGAAACGTTAGACATTTTTCACCTGCTTATGAGTTTTATGAACAGGAAAGACTGGGCTGTTAATCTCGTAATATATTACTTTGAATAATGTTATTTCACTTGTTTGAGTATAATAATAACCTCAGTTACCACTTATTATATACGAAGAACATCGTTACAAAAATTTGTTAAGGACAGGACTGTATAAACTATTTTGGCGATGGACGATCAAAATGTCCTTTTCCGGTTCAATCGTGCGACGTCATAGTATTCTCAGTAAAACGAAACAAAATGATGATATGGCTAATTAGTGATTATACGTACTGGCGCGAATATTTATCGAAAATATGCCACTGTAGTTGATCGTCTACGCCGTAACTGTGAAATTAGCTACTACAGTTTGTTCATATAAGATTGTTTTATTTGTACACTGTTACATAGATCTTGACAGATTATTGCAGCAGTGTCATTTTTTTCCTTGAAATTTTTGATTTAAGGCTGACTACAACAGTTTTCTAATTTCAAAAGGTGTAAAAATTATTCACGAATTTATTTAAAAATAGAACTATCTATCCTGGTTTTCTGTTCCTTTTTTGACAGTTTTCAATCTAGTTGAACGATATTATGATGGCTATGTCGATAGATAGGATGCACGTCCACAAAGCCACTACACTACGTTTGCTTTTATTTGTCCGCTGTAGCAGAACGTGGCGTTTCACTGTTTCACCACGACCAACGAAATATGTTAGATAAGAATTTGTCGCAGCTTGCTAGTAACATTACATATACACCAAAATCAAACAAATATATAAACATTATGTTGATCATTATCACAAGTTATACCAAATATCATCAACATGCAAGTAACGATAAAAATCAAACTTTAAAACAGAATGCTAAATGTTAATACAAAGAGCTTCCAGCTTAATATGTTTTAAGATATTCTGCAGATGACTAGATTGTAGTACGATTACGGAAACTTTTGTTAACCATTGTACATTGGTGCAATTTGTTTTCACAAAGTTATCTGGTTAGGAGACATAAAAATTTGTTTCGAGCAAAATGCCGAGCAGTGTCAATTCTTCAACAAACTGCTGTACAAAATTAATGGTAATGCGGCTGATGTAATTAGCGCCTCATTCAACATGTCAGCCAACCTGTCAACACGTTTTACTGCGGCCAGCCCGACAAGGCGCGAAAATTTGCACCGAAAAAGAAAAATTGTTTTGGCCACCGATATCTGATTGATCTGCCGCAGCGGACCGCGGCATCGCCTCCGGTTGCTATCGCTTCACATGCCGCGGCAATTAGGCCTGCCAACACACGTCCCAGCTGGGCGCCGTCAGTTTCCAGCGTGATTGCGCCATCCACTTTCGCTCTTATGTAGTGGGATTCATTGATATTTTATCAGGTTTTGACACTTTTCAACAAGGGGCGGAGCGGACCAATTAGCCGCATATACTGTCGACTGTTATTTTTTTTAATTTAACACATGATTTAAGGCAAGTTTCGGGTGACCCTGCATTAAATCTATGACATCTATTTGTGACTGTGAATTATCTGTCGATGATTTATTGAAGTATTATGTAGTCTGAGAGAATATATTAAATATTCGAAGTTCTTCAGCGAGCATATTTACGTACATGAACAGCCAAGTATACATTAGACAAGTGTACTTGTGCAAAACCATCAAGGAAATAAGTAATATTTTATTTTACGCCGGTGGTGAAATGTCAGTTTAGGAATATTAACGGACTAATGTTTTTGACGCTCCGAGTATCCATTCAAAAAGCTAAGAAACTGGATTTGCCTGTTTCTAGAAGGCAGTCGTAGTTATTAAATCATTTGGAGAAGATTTCTAAAAAATTGCATACAAACTAAATTTAATAACACAGAAAAAACTTTTTCATAAGAACCTTTGTGTAAATTGACAGCATGCGTTTGTGGGAATGTTCGCTTGTCTATTCTACATCAACATTAAACAGAATACAAGCCCCTGTTCTACGTTATCGCCATAACATAGTATACATAGTATGAGTTTTCCATCGGGCCGCTCATGTGCGTTTCGCGCATATATGTGCAGCAGTCTTCGCATTCGAGATTCATGAAGCACATAATTATAACAATATTTTCCCGTAGCAACTTAATTAGCTCTGATCTGTTGCTTAGTTCGTCGTTAGTGAAATTTGAACAACTTTTTCCCTTCATTTCCAGTTTTCGTGAAAGACCCCTTACCGGCTTTCGCAACGTGGTCGATGAGCAGATTCTGCTTGTGGGCCATGTAGCCCAAGTAGGTGAAAACAACGAAACCGGAAAACAGGCTGGCCGCTGCATTGGCGGCCACCGTGATGAGGCAATCCCGCTGGGAGTTGTGATGAAACTGGTTGTAGCTCGCTAACGCCAGGTGGACACCGAAGCCGGCGCCCGTCGAGTAGAAGACCTGCACGGCCGCGTCGATCCACAACTATCCAACAAAAGACTGTCATGATACCCACACTTTTGGCAATACGATTAAGAAGTTGTAAAATAAATAAAACATGTGTCCGGCTCACCAGTACTTCGGCCAATATCGTAGATAATCAGTAACATGAAAGCTCTTGCTAAAATAATTAATTTTCAGCTCACGATGAAAAATACTGAAATATGTTGCTGGCCATTAAAAATTTCAGATTTGTTTAATAAAACCATTTTGAGATGCATGTTAATCTAGACAACTCCACTGCCTACGTTTCGACGATGGAGTGAGCCCTTACACTACGATACCACTGCGATACAAGATATTACATTTCACCCAGTCGATCGAAATATTGTTTTCTATCACAGATACAGGCGTGTGCAGATTATATTACAGTGTTTCAAATACGGAGTATTTGAGAAAACTTAGCGAAATCACTATTTAAACTACAACCCGACGAGGCTTTTATTTACGCAATATACGGTTTCCTTTTACCTTACTAATGACGGCATACTGGACTTGCCGTACATATTCAAACCATACAATGCATACCTGCGCATCCAGCAATCGTTTAAAATCAAAGGTCATATAGAATTGGATGCCAGTCAGCGCTCCTGGGAGGAAGATGCCCCGCAGAAAGAGAATGAGCAAAATGACGTAAGGCGCTATGGCAGTGACCCACACTACCTAGAACACGGTTAAACAGCTGGCCGGGATCTTTCAGTGAGGCGTTAACAGCATACCTTGCCGCTGCTTTTCACTCCTTTGAACATGGCAAAAAACAGGACCAGATAGGTTAGTAACAAGCACAGCACCAGCTGCCAGCGGGGCCAGCCAATGTTCCCAAAACCGGAATCGCTGTCCAGACCCAGAACATGATGCCTAATGAATAAAGTGCAGTTTTTAAAACTAATATTTATACACCTGCTACCTAGTGTTATAAGAGTTTTTAATTTAGTGCTGAAAAATGTCTGAGAAAAAAACCACTGGGTTTGTTAATAGCTTACTGTCAGAGATTTCTGCGTTGTAGCGTATGCGTCAATTATTTTAAAGCCACTGTTCTACGACTTCTCCCATTTCTCCTTGCATTTCATGCTCAACTCAGTATTTTGGAAAAAAAATCCGCATACAGATCTTACGTGCCGTTAATTAAAATAAAAAAATTATTATGATTTAATTTGCACAATTCAGTTGTTTTTAGTTTTACTTACTCGAAATAATCTTGTGCTGGTGAACGTGTGAGGTTTTTTACTGAAGAATTTCCATAATGCGGAACGGTATCATTATCGTTACATAACGGTGACGCCCACGTTTGATTGCCGCACGTTGACCACGGCAGTTCCGTGTTGAGCGAGGCGAATAAATAGAAAAATGACCATGCCAGAATATTACTAATAAAATCACATAATTCTGTTAACAAACTAATCTAAACATTGCAGCGGTAAGTTGATGACTTACTTGTAATAAAACGATACATAAAAGGATACCAATATGGCACAGAAACCGATCCCTGCAAAAAGGGAAACCGCGAATGGACAATATGTTACGCAACGGTAAACACAAACTCAACATGCGAACCTTGGAATATCGGCGCTAAAAGCGGCCACACACTGACCGGACCTTGTCGATTATATTGGCCAATTATTAACTCCAGATATAATAAAGGTACCGCTCCAATAAACAGCATCGTAAAATACGGTATTAGGAAGATACCTACAATAAAACAGCACATATACACCTATAACTTTGCCGCCTTGCGGTGCATATGCTACCGACGTCCACGTATGTATAAGATATTTTTTAGCGAAGCAAACTTCCAAATAAATTGCATAAACGGGGCCGCTGCATTTCTGGAATCCCTGTAAAATCTTTAGAAAATAGAATGCTAGCTCTAGAAACAAACTAATAATGATGAAATATGAATGTTTTTGCTCAAGTTCATATGAGGCCCTATTATCCTCCGTTCACTCAGTTCACTATTATCCTGGATACTTTATCAGTGAGTTTATCTGAAATCGTGATGGGACGTAGAATCAATTTCTTACTGTATTAATAATCCAATTTATAAGCGATCTTTCGATGTTTCTGTGCGTTTGCAAAATACAGCGTATGTAAAAAAAATAAATAAACGATCTTTGTTTTGTTTGGTAGATTAAACAGCAACAACAGGAAATTTTCTTACTAACTGGAATTTAATATCATCTCATATCTGATAAGTTGGCTATAAGCAAACATGCAGACTGCAGTTACCGCAGCTCAGGCATTGAATAACCCAATTGCGCCACTGTACTACATCCTCCATGTTGTCTGCATATACCATAATTGAATCGACATAAAGTTAACACAGACACCATATATCTTTCTTTCTTCGCTATTTTTACTTGTATTAACTTCCAGTTCTTTACGTTTTGGTAGTAAAGAAATTCAATCGCTGTTGACCTTTATGCTAGTTGTCTCACAGGCCTGTTATCAGCTTCTTAACTTCTGTTCCAAATTCATTTCTTTTCATGAAGTTTTAGATAGCGCGAACATGAGAGTTTTAGGCTAGAGCCTGTTACTTACCGCCGCCATTTTTATAGGCATAATAAGGGAACCGCCATACGGCAGCGAGATCGACAGCGAATCCAATAATACTGAGCAAGAAATCCATCTGACTGGTCCATGTCTCCCGCCCATCTTCCTCAGACCGTTTCGGAGTCTCAGCCTCCGGATCCTGTAGCCGCGTCCTATTTACGTTTCATGTCTTATATAAGTTTGTACGCCACAGCATAAGCGTTCACAATGAAGAACACGTGTATCATATTATATAAATAATGTATAGAAACGACGTCCGCCATAAATACATATCTTAACAATTTGTTCGTACACAATTTCAAAATTTTAAAAAAGCACAAGGGTGCAATAGAATACATGGACGTACATGAGCAAAAGCAAGTAAAGTATGTTCAGTTAAGCTACAGGTACATATATGTTTATGAGATATCTGTGAGAAAACTCTTAATTTAAAGTATTCGCAGGATAATGCCACTTTTAATGAGTAAATGATTGTCTATTCAACAAGCATGTGAGAGTAAAATTTACTTTGTAAACAGAGATTATCGGATGTGTCACAAGAAAGGTCATGCGTTCAGTGCAAGGCATATTGTTACGCACCGTTCATCTGGCTCCAGTAGCCCGACCGTCTGCGTATCCACATTATAATTCACACTGACCGGATAGCTCCCATTGGACATGGGCGATGTCCCAGTGTCCACCTTAACCGGCACATTGTCCGGCGTGACGGTGTAGTCCGTGTCGAAGCTGGGAATGGACTCAAAATGCGGATGTACACGATTATGCTTAAGCTCGGCCATTGACCAAAACCTTCACTTAAATACTGATTTGGGGTAAAACTCGGATATTCCGCTGTGTAGACCACATTGTGTCAGAAACGGGTGGTAATTCATCAGCAAAGGGTAATAAATCTTCCAAGCGTGAAACTGGTGTGTGTTAGTTTTGTTAGCCGAAACGATCGAGTGTGTTGGTGAGAAACTGTTGATTGGCTTTGTAGTACTACTTGACGGTCATGACAATATGCTTAGCTGGGAGCGTTATACATTTGTTGGTCTGAATGTGTTGGAAAAATGTGTGGAAATGTGTGTTTCGGTTGATTTTGCAACGATCTTGATCGCTGGCTGGGTAATCGGCTTGTTAAAAACCTATACAGCCTTTTGCCAACAAACCGCTGACAAATTACCCAAAGGCAGGTTAGAGCGTTTTGACTCTATTGTTCATGTATAAAAATGTTTGGAATGGTCGGTATTGTTCGGTGTGTCATCTATCTCCAAGTGAGATTAACGTCTTTTTACGCTTATAATTGTATTTTTGCTGTTGTTGACTTACTTATGGTTAACATTTGAGCTGAAACGGATATAAAATGTACTAGTTATAGAGAATGAACAAACCAGTTTTTGCTTAAAGTGGAATGGCGAAAAATACACAACTTTGACTAACTGACGTTAACATATAATTACGCACATTAATTACGGTATGTAACCATAATTCAGTAGTCACAATTCCGCGGTAATATCCAAAGTAGCATCGCAGTAGCTTGTTATCTAAATCATTTCGACCGGCTATTAATTGGTTGCTTGGTACGCATTTCCCTTGACCGCAAAAAACATTTTCGTGTACATATTTCATTATCAACACGCGGTACGTTTGACGGCTTGTTAGCTGCTAGCCTGCTACAGAGTTTTGCGAATCCTAACACAACACGTTAGCGCCACATTTATAGCTGCTAGCGTAGTATAATGGCACATGGTAACACATACCTATAGGTACTCTTTGTAAGCGCGCCATAATTCGGGTCCACCCGTCCATAAACTACAGACAGTTAAAATGAATCGATTACAATCACAAATTTTTTTAGGTTTATGAAATTTGTTGCACAATACCCATAAAACAGTCAAAAAACACCTGCTAGCGCCGATATTATACTGTATGTGTGTACGTACGCAGTCGCTTGTATGGTTCTCGCAAGAAAACAGTCTTTAAACAGGCTCTTGTAGAGGAAGGCAAAGGCATTCTGGATCACGTAAACTAATAACCCTCCCTGATCATTTTCTACCTTCTACAAAGCCGGTTTCATAGGTACGCACATGCATGTTTGTTTGAGTTTTTAATATTTTATTTAAAGGTAGAATCCAGAGAATCCCTGCATATTGTGGAATTCACAGGAAGCACCAGTGTAGAATCCACAATTGTGCAGTGCCCACTAAATATGCATTTAAATTACAGTAATAAGTTGGTTATGCACTTACAATGCACTATACATTCAGAATCATCGTTACATTTATGTGCTTTAATGGGCATATCGATCAAACTAAATGGGTTAAAAATGACGCTAGTCGACTGAGCCGACACATTTCCTATTATGTTAACCTCCTGTAAACTGACTCATGGGACATGAAGGATAGTTTTTTGGATATATTATCACATTTACAGTATAATACGACCGTTGGTATACAACTGCTCCAGAGAAAACAGAGTTGTGGATGTTACCTGCTGAATCGCGGATTTTCTTTTAAAGAGTGATGTGGCGTCAGTCGGCCACTGCCTATGGACGATAATAACAGCAAATGCGTCGTCCATCGACCCGTACTCATTAAGATTGACGCAGGTCTTCGAAGGCTAATCAGCTTAATGAGCTCATTACCTGAATACTAATGAAGCGGTGATCCCTGGAAATGTTAGTGAGGGAGGGGAGATCTGTTTCGGCCAGAGATGCATGGTCGCGAGTGGCGTCAGTCGGACATTGGCTAGACGATAATAACGGAAAATGTGCTGTCCATCGATCTATGATCATCAAGATGGACGGACGTCTTCGAAGGCTGGTGATTAGGATGACTCATAACTAATGAAGCTATAATCCCGGGAAGTGTTTTAACTATGAGAGTGCGGGGAGATCTTTTTCCTAGTTAAAGACGAGGGGTCGAAGGCTAGACGAGATAATGGCGGACGCCGGCCGTTCTTTTTCTCATTTATGTGGACGAGTCGCTTGTGCAGGACCGCGCGGTCCTGCAAGCAGCTGCGCATAGTTGAGCCAGCTTATCTTAATGTGTATTCCAAGCATAATTTGGATAAACCGTCTTTCGACATTTCCTATAACTGTCTGGTACTGGCGCCAGAAAATACTGTTTTGACCAGGTTGACCCACACTCGTTTAGAAGGTCCAAAAGGCAGTCTGCATGGCGTTATGCGCTGTGACTTCCCTC
>JAQGAU010001094.1:0-21475 GCA_034698045.1 Paramacrobiotus richtersi | reverse complement strand
GGGCGCGTGATTCTGCGCGACGTGTCTTGTTCACTGGATTTTTCTTGCGAAGGAATCCCTGGCCAGATAGATGGACCTAGTGTGTTTATTACGTGCTGCAAATATGATGCAAGCGACAAGAACGCTATGGCCGCCGCTTTTGAGGATTTCTTTACTGCGGCAGAGTTTGAGGACCTCTGGTCCGAGGTGCAAGGTTCGTCTCTGGATGCTATGGCTCGGTTCCTGAAATTAGCTGGTAATGAAGATCAGGACGGCGATTCACACCTTCTGCTCCAGGAGGCAATGCTTCAGGTACACTGCCTGCGACTTTTTACAAAATTTAAAACAGAGTAAGACCTGCCAGTGCCTGTCACGGGCGGGCCCATACTGCGTCTTAGAATACATCAAACAGGTTTACCTTTTCGACTAAGGCGATTAGTAAGTGTAAATAAGTAACGTAATGCTTTGGGTAATAAAGATTAAACAATATGCTCCGTCCGTGTTATCATTATTAACCTGGCGGAGACAGTTCGACAGCAAGAGATTTACATGTACCGATTTACCATAACATTTCAATGTGATGCGATGTTCGCCGCATCGCACTCTTGTAGTGTATGCTCTCTGCTATGCCCCACGTACGATAGGAAATCCCTGCTTATTTAGATTATAAAGAAACGGCAGCGCGATGATCCTCGGTTTGGCCCTGATTGCTCGTGGATGCAGGTAGAAGCCGCCGGCCTGTTGCAGCGTGTGGACAGTCTGCGGACGTTGCGGAAGACTACGTTGGCAGTCCTGGTGGCTGTGATCGTCCACCTTATGGATGCTGCATCACCACCCGTCGAATGACTAATGGGTGCGGACCGAGCGTTAATCGACAGTGGCGCCGGTTGCAGCGTGTATGTTTTAAGGAATTACCGTAATTTTGTTGTGTTATCTTAAGTACAAGTGTAGTTTGATGTTTGCTTGGCAAAATGCGCCTTGAATTTGATTCCTTTGGTTTTGAAAATCGATGTGATGGTATGGTGTGACAGCTGTGCATACAGGATGCTTTATTTTCCATTGAAGCTGGTATACTTAACAATTCCGGAAGCTAGTTCTTGTCGTACGTACGAAATGGTCTCGTTAACTGCTCCGGAAACCTTTTATCGGAATTGAAATAAAATTACTGGTTTGTCCCCAGCCAAATTCAAGAACGGTATTGGCTGGCAGCATGAACTAGTACTGTGAGTTAATAGAATTCCGTTTCGAAGTGTCATACAAGCAAACGCGAAAGCTGCTAATGCTAGCAGTAAATCAGAGAAGAACACGATATCTTTAACCGTAATGCTGACTTACTACGTAGTTACTCCTTCCGTGCAACAGCTACAGTAAATTTACAATCTTAACGAAGCACGTTCACCGACATGGGGAACCGGGTTCGGGTTATCAGATAACCGTTATCTCAACAATCACGTACGGAGTCGATTCCGATTCCGACAGTTTCCAGAAGCATTATTCGCAACAATCGAAGGTTTCCCACGGTTTATATTGTCCATCTGCGACCAAACACGTCACATGCTCAGTTGGGGATCTCTTCATCAGGATGCTCGCACAGGCTAAGAGCTCGCTCAATTTTGTTTGTTGGAATATCAGTCTTCTGATTTGGATTCAAAACCGGCTCTCCAGACGTTCTGTTGAGCGGAAATATTTTCACAAATCAAAGATACGAAGCAACTGCAAAAAAATGGTATGGCAAACGTCTCGCGAGAATTACGAACCATCGCACAAATCAGACTACACAGTTTCATTACGCAATAGTCCGGATGGATTACGTTTGCCCAATAATAATGCAAGAATTCTGCGGCACACTTTTCCAACACTTGCCAAGCAAGAATCCAAGATCAAAACTATAAGGAGGCAATGGCGTGTAACCTGCAAAGTAAATATACAGTACTGTAGCATACAACTCGCAATCCCATGTGACACGGCCGTACAGTCCTTGTACATGTGGTGAAACCGGAGCGTGTACGCGTATAATTTTTTTAATTAATTAGACCTATCGTTTACGAAACTTTCACGAAGAAAAGTAGTACAGACCAATTTTAAATCATCCTTCTTTTTCGCTTGATATTTGGGCAGATATGACTGGAAACTGTGTGCGCATCATGCGGTATCGGTTATTATCCATCTCAAAAGCAAATATTGCAACACCTAACATAAGAAACACGTTGTGCGTACACATTCAAATTAACGGGTACATATTACCCTAGTAGATTCGCCGGCAGATACTAATAAGGCGACATATAACTTAATCTGATCTGTACGTTCAATCATCCTTCCTGCTTGTTTAATGGTACGTGCACGGGTTCATTGTTTATTAACAAATAAGCGTGCACTTGTACTACATATGGCAGCTTTCTGTATGCTAAAATTATTATTAAATGCTGATTATTAGTGTCAGGAAAGCTTTGTCAGTGTTCGCTTTAGGAACATTTCATTTATGAATTCAGCAGTGTTAAAGTTCATTGCAGTTAACGTTTACCTGCGCGATCCCATATTGGTTAGACCAACCTTGGCGCGCTAGCAGCGATCTGGAAAATTTTTAATGGTAAGAAACAGTAACAAGTTGAATGTAGCTTTCAGATCTTGATATCTTTGCGTTTGTGTTTCTGGAGACACGGACCGTTTCCAGTGCACTATGGGCATTCTGCAGGATAGGTAAGATTGAGTCGAAGCTGTTGAGCGTCGTCTGTATCGGCAGTATCGTATTCCGATTTCACGTCGCCGACATTTTTCTTCCGTTCCGGACCTTAGATTGTCTGCCATGTTTCCTGTCCTCCGCTGTGTCTGTTGCTATTTATGGCTGTAACTGGACAGGAATCCGAAGACCGGTGGTTGCTACGCTCTGAAGCGCTGAGATAGATGAATTGCAAATGCAAACAATTTAACCTTATTAGAGATTTTTCATCTGTTTGGCGCTGCGTACACGTAGTTGTGTAGTACCTGTCGAAACGGGTTCATGTGGCACTGCGTTTTGTGTTACATTTGCGGTATTCCCTGCAGGATACACAGTGGAAAACAGAGAGAAAGAGCTAAACGTCCAGATTTCTTGGGTTAGGTGATCTGCGGATGCTTCCGGACTGTTGTTTTGCTGCTGCGTTTAGTGCAATTCAGGCTGGCTCTGTTTCATTGACTGAAAGAGCGCATCCGCACTGCTGACTCACCAAAATGATTACCGGGGTAAACAGAGTACTCGCTCAAACTTTAATGTCCACCCTCTGTACCGAAAGCGAGATTAAGAAACTCATATACAAGCGCACGCAAACATTTCGCTGAAAACACAAGGTCTGTGCTAGTTACAATGCTACAAAGCCAGAATAACGAAACTTCTTCACCATTAGACATAAACGCAGTTTTCTAATAAAAAAATTACGAACCGGCACCACTGTGCCACGCATTCCAAAAACATTTCAAAATGAAAAGATACCCTACTACCGTTTAACTTTGAACGTCCGATGCAGCCACACAAGTTCAACGCTTAGGAGGGTTCACATTCTTTCCCATCTGAGGATTGTTTCCTCGAGCATGAGGGATTTCCTGCAAAACAACGGTGGCCATTTCAGCGAGGAGGTCGGAGTTATGTGATGTCGCCCGATCTAAAGCACGTTCCCATTCTTCGTTTTCCTGTTTCACGGCGTCCATCTCATTAACGAAGTCAGAATCCTCCTGACGCAGTCCGTCCAAATCATGGTTAAGGGCGCGATTATCAGCTTTGACGTTGTCCATTTTGATAATAAGTTGGCTGTTGTCAAATTTCGAACGTTCGAGATCATTCTTAAGCCCTGCGTTAATCTCTTCCAAAGAATCCAGACGCCCTTGCTGATCTCGTTTAACTCTTTCCAAATGAACGATTCGGCTCTTCGATTCCCGAAGTTCAGCCCGCAGCATTTCAATTTCTGCGCGCGCATCTTTAGAGTGGGCTTTTGCCTTATCCAAATCGCGCTTAAAAGCCTTATTTTCTTCTTCCAGAGAACGTGTGCTCGGATAAATCGGGCCGGAATCAGCGACCTCGTCCGAGGCATCTGGAACTGAATAAGAATCATAAGAACTGGTAAGCTGTCTGTGTGCAGGTTTAACATTCACGCTACGGCGATCTGTTCATTGGCTTTTACTGGTAGTAACAACAGCACATAATACGTTGTAGATCTTCGAGGTGCCCCTATCCAAAGCTCCTCAAAACCAACACTGGTAAAATGTTCCAGAAGAATCAAAATTAAGAATTTCGCCGAAGACAGTACATGCAACTCGGCCAGCCACTGTCAATCTTCGATACTTACATGCTTTCTTCATAAGAACTGCCAAACGGGCTCTTGAATCTGTGATCTCAACGGCCTCCATTCCAAGACGAGTAGTACCACGACGGATCTGGGAAAAGACTCCGTTTACCAAATTATTATCCGAAGGAATTGCACAGTTATCTAACAGTTACGAGATCGTGGTTTTACGCACAAGTCGGACTACAGAAACTCCTGTACTATAAATCGTTGAAAGTGGTATAAGGGGAGCCAGCTAGTTAGTGGTTGAGCGGCGAGCCAGCCATGCTCTGACTGAAATACGCTTTCGATGATTCACTTGTACGATTATAGCGAACCATGCGGATATCGCAAACCAGTTACAAGTCATGCCATCGAGCACGGTCTTATACAGAAGTCGGTAGAGGCTTTTGTCTCCATTGTTCTGGCAACCTGTGCCACACCTATCGCAGATGACTGATCAGTACACCCGCCCAAGGCGCACTACTCGAGGTTCGGAATTTTCCGTGCTTGCTTCCAAATCATTCAGAACGCACATTACTCCAATATCGTCAAATTCATAATCCTGCATTAATGATTTCACTCTTTCGGCTCAGTTTTAGTGTATTCACCAGAGTTTTCGCTGGATGTAACAGCAGTATACCTATAGCGGGCACTAGTGGTTGTTGTCATTAAGAAACTGTTCACCAGATATGGTCATTTCGGCGTTTTTTACAGCTGTACGTGCAGTTGTGCGGCGGACACTGTGCGCGTCTACACGGCGTATTTTTGGCTTACCGGCTGCTGGAACGCTATCGTGAGAAGTTTGCATCTTGCGTGCGTTTGCTCAGTACAGTAATAATAATATTATATGCTTATGTTAAGTAACCACTATCGCACACTAACGGCGCTGTGGTGTTGCAGTGACAGTTGCACCGTGATGATACGTAACATCCAGTCACGGTTGCGCTCCTTGTTGCAGGTGGTCTGATCCCAGAACGGTTGTAGAAAGCCTAAAGCGCATTAAATCGTCATCGTCAACCATGTTGCTTGGATACTCACAACCGCATCCATTCGAAAACGTGATCAACTGTAGTTGAGTACAGTTCACCGGACTGAGCAGGTCGCGTAAAATCACCCACCCGCAAAATCCTTGTGCGAAAATATTCTTTTTATGAAATGTATGAACTGCTTCCGAACACTTTTTCTCCTTATAGTTGAACTTTGGATAACTTCTGTAGCCGTCAGGAAGGTTATTTAATTGTAAGTGTTACGTATTGCGTTTTCTATTATACATATGGCATTGCAACCGTATACGAGTATTACGGTAAATATGCGTACTGTACATGAACTAAGTTCGCAAAAAATGTTTGTATTCGTGCGGCAATTTGACCGCACGGCGAAGCTGTGGCGAGATGGCTGCGGCGGAACGTCTGGAGGCGAAAAAATCACGATGAAGTGTTGCTTATGGTTCGTTGATTTACATCCACCGTAATGCTAAATGCTAATTTCCTCTATCAGGTACATGTGTAACCGGCAATAATAAAAGATCAGCAGAAACAGATCTGGTCAAAATTCCTGCGAACCACACTTTTGGTTTCGAGGGGACATTATTGCCGGAACAACAAATCGGACGAAATCGAATAAGGGAAACGAGAGAATGCCTTCTGGAGGGGAGACATTTTTGCCGGAAAATAATGTCCGGGTAGGGCACTTATTCCGGATCCGGGGGGACATTTTGGCGGAGGGGGACATAATTCCCTGTTATATACGAGTACTGCTGTAATAAGTATTTCAAGATGAGCGCCATTACCTTGCAATTTGCATGGTTATGAAAAAGTGACAATACAGCCGAATCAATTATCGATACTGTAGAAGTATAAGCGAATTATCTGTGATAACGTTGTTGTAAGTTTTAATGTTGCAGCAACGGTACCCGTTCGACTGAAGCGAAGCGAAGGTCCTCTATATTCAATGAAAATGGAGATTTTGTCTGTCCCGTCGGTCACGGTACCGGAAGTACTGCGTAATAAATAATATAATAAATAAATAATAATAAATAAAGAAATAAATAGTATGAAAACAAAAAAAGATGGCGCGTCCTCTATATTCCACATAACTGGATATTTTGTCTGTCCCGTCGGTCACGGTACCGGAAGTATTGCGTACTGAATAATATAATAAATAAACACACAAAGAACAGGACAAGGGTCGGAACTATTAAACCAAAAGGACTGGGCTAGCTAATGAGCCAACTTTCTCTTTCGCGGTCCTCCAAGCGATCAAAAGCAAAAAAGGACCGTACAGAGAAGGACCGAGCTTGGTAGGATGAGCCTTTTGGTTTGATAGTTCTGAGCCTTGTCCTGTTCTTCATGGGATATTGTGATAAAGGTCAGCAGTGCTTTCGTTACTGGGATGACATGAGATAATGTAGGGTATCTGCCACTGCCAGGTTGCACAAACATTCTTGACCATCGTCCACAAATTCATAATTTTTTTCTATCACTATGTGCAGATTTACTGCTCGCTTCGGTCCCCCAGTGCCCGCAAACAGCGAGTGCACTTACCTAGTATACTCATAATAATGTTATCCTGTTCTAGTATTGCTCATTCTGCATAGTTGCACTTTATTACAGAATATATTTTTTAATGGTTTCCTTATTGCTGCGATGCTCACGAGCCACGGTTATTCGACTGCGTATTTTTACTGGTAGTCCGTCTAGAGTTGAGCGAATTGAGTGACAGTAGTACGTAGCACAGGTTTACCACATCACCGTATAGTGCGCCTACGGTGGAGACAGTGGTCGGTAACCGTCAGTTGATTGGTCGTGCGAAGCAAAAATGGCAGAAGGGGCGTCGCCTTTCGTCGATAGACGTGCGTATCGCGAGGAGAAACGCGGATTTACCTGCTGCGATGCACGAACATTACACAGCCACAACGTGCGTCTTGCGGTGTAGAGCAGGATTCAAGGAACACTGCAGTACTTTTGTTTCACTCAGTCTTCACAAGGATCAGTATCAGGTTTGATTCTATTTTCACAGATCAGTGCTTTGATCACACACCTTGAAGTTTTGTGCGATCGAATTTTCTTATATTACGATCAGTTTTATATTGGCTTAGATTTCGTGTTCGTGTGTTTCGTGAGTTTGTACCATTCCGCAAGATGACGCCTTGCACAGGAAATTGGATGCGCAGCATCACAGCAGGCACCACCTGTGAGTTTCGCTTCCAGGTTTCCCCGGACAAAATTCGCTTCCAGGATCCTTCGCGGGCAGCCAGTGTTTATGATCAGCGTCAAGGTTGCTATATATCTACTTCGATGTGGACATGCGATATGAAACTGTCCGTCGACCCCGTTGCTGAAATGCCAGACCTTCCAGATGGGGACTGGATGTGCCAGATCAAGTTGGGCGCTACGTGGCCAGCTAGTGCGGATAGGATGACTATCTGCGCATCTGCAAAAATGGTTCCTCCACATGGCTTGGTGGCATCACGACCGGATGTCGTTCATTTTTCAGTCCGGTAAGTTGGAAGACAACACTCTTATTTCTGGGCAGATTGGCTAGCATCTGTATAAATTAAGCACGGCGATCTACGCAGATCCGAACTGTGTCTTGAACTGTCCCGGTTCTTCGATTAACTCTGTTGCTTATTTTTTCGATTGTGCAAAAAGCAATTCTGCCCATGGGTGACCCTGAGCAGATCAGTTTTGTATAGTCCTGGGGTTTAAGGGGAATTAAATTCAAGGATAAAGGCACCGCTGGTCGCGGCGAGGGGGATTCACCCTGGGTTTCCCTGTCGGACGGGATGAAACCGAGAAAAGTAGGAAGAGCAGACAAGATTGCTCAAATCAGGAAGGATCACTCCGCATGGACCGACATCTTCGCAGCCAACGAGACTATCAACGTGAAACTTGTTTTTACCGTTGGACCGGAGGAGATGATCAAGGAAGCGTCGTTTTGTGTTAAACTGTGGGATGGCTTCGCTGGACGCTTTGGTGCTGACTGTGTACTGACTTCCCGCGACGGACGACAATTTCCGTGTCATCTCTACATCCTGGCCGCCCGCTCCGCCGTATTTGGAGCCTTGTTCCAGCGCAATAACACGGAGGAACGCAGTTCTGCTTGGAAGATTGATATCGATGGTAACATTCTGGAGATCCTCCTGGAGTTCTTGTACACAAACCGCGCCAATGCTGAACGTGGCGAGGATGCTGCTGAAAAAGTGTACAAGGAGGCGGATCAGTATAAGGTTGGGGAACTGTGTGCGGCATGCGAGAACTTCATGGTGGACAATCTAAGGTGAGAAGATGCCGTGCACGTCTACAGACTGTACTTGCATGTTTATATCTATACTTCAGAGTTTCCGTAACTGTGCGTCAATACTGAATTTATGTGTTTTGAGTCCATATGCAAAGTGCGCACCAAATGTAGCAGTACTCTGTTCTCTAGTTTAACCACGGCGCGACCCTATCTCAACTTTGCGATGGATCGTGGATTGCGGACCCTGAAAGCGCGCACCATTCAGTTTATGCATGAACACGTCGACGAAATGTGAGTCCTTCCGACTTTCCGAACTGGGCCCACGTTTGACTGGATAACTTGCTTTACCGCTGTTTTTCTTCGTTACTCGATCAGATGTTTTGATTTTCGACGTGTGCTGTGTGGCCATTGGGCGCACTCAGAATCACTTTCGTTTATATTTTTGATCAGGAGTTTTGACTGTACAGTCAGTTCTTTAATTTTGTCGGTGCTTGTGGTCTGTTGAATGTTTTGCGTGATCCCACTTATGCAAGTTGTAAAGAGGCGTTCCTCCCTGCATTACCCTTGGTACTTTGTCATGCGTTTTCTAATGCTGCTTCCGTGAAGCGGTTTCTCTGCAGCTTAATGATTAAATCATGCATTTCTTACTGACAGAGGATCGGCACGAGATTTTACACTAAAATAGTTATTATATTTCTCCTGTAATAACACATAAATATCAAACCTTTTACGGAATGTAGTTCAACCCATGAGCTCCAGTAGGCGTGGGAGAAAACCAGAAAGATAAAGGGAAAACAGGCAAATCACCCGCTTTCGTATGACGGCGCAGTGGGTTTGCGGTTGCTGCACCGGCATTATAATTTATATGGTGATTTAATTGCATGATGATTATCATTACTAACGCCTCACGGCAAAACTGAAATGAGCCTCATCCTATGAAATGCACCAGACCTACACCAGTTCCCATATAAGTTCCGCTCAAATCTCTATGCTCATTAAAGTTGAGGCGAAAACTTTGCATATGTGGAAATGGCCTTTTAAATGACCTCATAACAGCGCAGCAAACGGTAATTGAATGCCCGACGTCTTACTTGGGTATCCATTTGCCGTCCACTTGGCCATCCCTGCTCGTAGATCTGCACAAGTCAGAAGGCTAGACGAGCAGGCCTCTGGACCAGAAATGACCAAGTACTAGAAGTACCGTTTCCCATGGGGTACGTGAGCATGAGGTTCCAAGTACGCAACAAATTTATACGAACATCAACTTCTACACACTGGAAAACAACACCATATTGCGATGCATCACAAACGACAGAACTGAGATCAAACTTAAGGATAAAACCACACTTCGCCGAAATACACCATTGCAAAACAACTAGAAATATCCAATAAAGCACTGTACAACTAGAAATTATGTACAAGCCGAGACTGCTAACTTGTCCGAGTATTAATCACGGCAAAGCGCTTCCATATCGACGATGTGATAACGTAGTTTTTTTACTGCAATTAGAGTTGTGTATCGCACCCGCTGCGCTTTCCGTTAGTGTACTCCTGTAAACCCTTTCCGGCTATATAACGCCTAGTGGAATGAGTTTGGCCAACAAGAAGACCTTCTTGGCTCGTAGCTTCCTTGGTTTGCTGTTCAACGTCCATTACAATTAGCGGAAGTCGCTGCCGATCAAAAATGCGAGAGCGTCCTGAATTTGGTTGTGAAAACCGGGAAATTCACCTTAAACCCATTAAAGTGTTACAAAGATAGATACCGACACACTTTTTTTGACAATACCATATTACAGAGTTAATCTGGTAATGATTTAAATCCAAGTCAAAAGAGAAACCATTAGCGCGCAGGTGTACATACTAAACCACCATCGTGATAGCCAAAAAAGGAAGCAAAGTCCAGTCGATTTCGTCAAACAAACATAGAATTGCACTGATTTTCCAAGCGATGAGAAGGCAACCACAATGAACATATTACATAGAAATGAAGTCCACACACCCAGCTACCGTATCGTTCAAGCCGCTTCTCACTAAAGCTCTGATTCGTCACTCAATCACCGAAAAATCAATTAGGCCATCAACGATGAAGCGATACACCACACGTGCCAGAACTTCCAACGTAGTCTTCCGCATTGTCCGCAGATTGTCCTCTTCGTGCAGCTGGGCTGCTTCCACGTGCATCCACGAGCAATCAGGACCGAAGCGAGGGTCATCGCGCTGCCACTTCTTAATCACCTAAACGACAAGTCATGTATTATTTCACAATAGCAAAAGCTAGATACGCTGGTATGCGACACATGCATTAACAGGAACGACATCCCTGAAAGGGTTTGACGGTGAACAGTTAAGCTCCAGTGCCAAGTTGTCCCTGAATACAGCCATACCGAAAACACGGTCAAAATTATTTCTTTACGGTCCGTTGAAACAAAATTTAGTACCATTTAGCGGAATAAACGGAAGCTTATTCCTTCAGAATCAAAACAGACATGCTGTTACTTCTCTGCAAGCAACCAGAAAAGAGTTGTACATGTTCGAAGCAGACTGACGACTACCATAACGGCTATAAGAGCGGAAATATAACTTCTAAAACAGAAATGCCTTTAAAAGAACTGGAATCTAGAACGTTTGCGACACGAACTGCTTTCGCGATTCTGCTAGGGCTGTTCTGTTGGCAAGAACATGGACAGCTTGAACGTAGCATATTATAGCAGTAGCGCTAGTGAACTACAGTCCACAATAAGGTTTTCAAAATTTACTGGAGAGTGGAGACTCATACTTTGGCTGACAATTCTTATAGAAAACAGTTGTTCTTTAACACACAGAGCGATCGCAGAGTAAATGTCAGCGTACCTCAAGGAGTGCCTGCTGAAGCCAAAAGTGCAGCTCCTCGTCCTGAACAAACTCGACGGAGAGCGCGATGAAATAAGCCACATCACCCAGCTGCATGTCAGGCAACTCGGGACAATTTTCCTCGTAAGCTTCCTGCAAGGCGGTCTTGTCGCTGGCGGCGTATTTGCAGTACGAAATGTCCATAACCGGTCCACGTACTTGGCCACTGGCGCCCGGCATCCAGTCAAAACGATTATTAAGTGGACTACATTCCGCCGGACTGGTTACGTCGCGTAGAATGACCCATCCGCAGATGGCCTCGAACTCGGCTGAGAAGCCTGGATCGTCTGCGCGATGCACAAAATCCTCCGAGATGGGCAGTTTGGTTACCACGATGGCGCACAGCTTGGCAGCGGCAAGAGTGGCCAGTTGAACCAGCGTTCCGGTATGGGCACGACCAAATATACAGGATGAATGCTGAGAGCTGCTGACGTCACCCACAAACAAGACGTACTTGGGAAAACTGGTCAGAGACTTGTGCAAAGCGATAGCCATTCGCCAGTGGTTGACACTGCTGAGATCCAGCTGGATGATCTCGCTGCAGAATGACTCAATCATGTCGTTCCAGTCGATACAAACGCGGCGCAGTCGGGTGCGTTCGGTGCAATGCATGTGTGAGAAAACGTCGGTCACGATATCCAGTGGAGGATCAGTGATGGACATGTCTTCGGCGACAGAAGTCAGTTGTGTCTTGCACGTACAGCAAAGTCCATGTTGCCCGATGGTGGTTAGCTCCATCCCTAGTGCCACGTTGACGAAGGGCACCTGGAAAAAACCATGAAATTTCTCCATCAATGAAATCGATGTTCATTCATTTATGTGCATAGTTGCACCGTGTGTTATCTGCGTAGTTTCTTGGCTATATATGTACCTCATAACTCAAAATTGCTGGTCATAACTCATAACCCATAACTCATAAGTCTCGCTCATAACTCATAAACACTGGTCATTACTCATAGGCGGTGGGTATCGAACTCACCAGTGGTCAGTTGCGGCCGGTACCGGTCACTGATTAATGGTTGCACTGACAAATACTTCGAGAGTGGCCACATCAGGATCTAAGCAGTGGTATGAGTTAAAATACGTCAAACTCTGACGCTGAAGAACCACAGTAACTAGTGTAATTACAGTATTACTACGTTCCAGTGCTCCACTCGTTGGCTTGTTGTTGTTCTTAAGAAACAGAACTGCACCGATGCACTCATATGCGCTTAGAAACTCGTCAAACACATCAAGTAACATAGAATTCAATTTTACGTTTGCCGTGTTGGAAACGCTGGAGCAGCGCGTGCAGTGTCAGTTTTGTCAGGTGTTGAACATTAATCCCGTCTAGGGACCAGCGTCATAATAAGGGAAGAACGACATCTCACGATACCGCACACCGTTTCGTGGGTCCAAGGTCTGTGTGATGTTGACGAGGTGCGACGGGTAAGCACCGAGACCCACCGCTACATTGGTTAATAATTATGGCCTGCTATGACTGGCAGAGTATTTGTCACTGGAACAACTGAACATTGACCGCTACTGACGACTGGTGAGTGATGACCACTACTGATGATTGCTGACCACGGTTTGCATTTGATCTCGACTTAGTAGTGTTACGTATAAATATATCGTTAACCGATCTGGATTTCAGTAGTGATTGCTGCTCAATTGCCATAGAAGTACTTGACTAACATATCGTCATATCATAAGCATTGTGTTGAGGCGCCTACGCGTAGATAGCAGTGAGAGGCACCAGGGTGCGATGAGTAAGCCGCAAAAACCACCGCTGAATTGGTCAATAATTATGGTTTTTGCCAAAGGCCCTTTGGTGGCTGGTTAGACTAGCAGAGTATTTGCCACAGAAACCATTGAGCAGTGACCGCAACTGACCAGTGGTGGGTTTGATGCCCACCGCCTATGAGTAAGGACCAGCGTTTATGAGTTAGGAGTGCGACTTATGAGTTATGGGTTATGAGTTATGACCAGCAATTATGAGTTATGAGGTACATATATAGCCAAGAAACTACGCAGATAACACACGGTGCAACTATGCACATAATTGCTGACCAGATTTTCATTGACTGTTAACCAGAAGCAGTAATAATCAATTAACTGATTACAGTTATGATAATAGTTATGAAAATAATTAATCAACGAGTTTCGATGCACTCCAGCATATGCATGCCGCTTACGCTGAGGTCCAAACCCTTCCTTTTGTAGTGGTACTGTGCGTCGTAGATGTACGAGAAGCGGTTTCCTTCTATCCCCACCGGGCAAACGTGCGGAACCTTCTTCCACATTTCGAGGAAGCGCTCCTTTTCGGTAAATCCATTGGGAAGTACAATATCGGTTTTCTCAAACTGTGGGGTTTCCCCGTCAAACTGTATGAGGTACGGCCCAGCAAACGGGTAGGGAAAAAATGCCTGGAAGCGTCGCCAGTGAAACATGTCACGAACACGGACATTCTCCCACGTGAACTCCGCAAGGACGAACACAGTATCGTAGACAGCCAGTACTTTGGCTGGGTACCAAGTCCATGCATGCTGGGGAGACAGCTGGTACAAAAAGAAGATGTCACCATCACGAACCACATTGGCAAGCGTCGCTGAGTGCGAGAAAACGCTTTCGGATGGAAACAGCTAGGATGCTGGCCCGGAATCCCGAAATCAATCAGGAACCCACTGTCAGTTTTATCCACAACCAGACCACGCTGCAGCATTCCGCCACTGCCACAAACATTGACAGCGTTCCAGGCATGCAGAATCTGTTTTTCCAGCATGTTGAAGTTTACTGCGTGTGCTGCGAAACTAATGCTGCTGTGGGAACCACCTAGTGATAAAGAAATCCTGCCAAGAAACCTGGCTAGTGGATGAAAAACTTTAAACTGCAAAATTATTATTGTCTGCGTTGCAGGAAAATTAAAACACGTACGAGCGCGTGTTATGGCGGTCAGCCGGGCGATCGGGCGGTCGGTCCAAGCATTTTTACCAGTCATGACTCACAGCCGCAGCCAGCAAGTCAGACAGTAGAATAGACTGAATGGGTGATTTCCCTGTCGTTTGTATCGGGAGCGCTACTAGCGGTACAGAAAGGCAATGTTTTCCGATCCGTAATTTTCGTTGCTGTATTTTTTCATTTCCGCATTGGTGATTAGTGTTGCCATGAAATTCGATTGATGGTTTTTATACAAATTTCCAAGTGTACAAATTTGTTGTGGGCATTCAATTTGCTGTGATAAATACGCTAAATTTATTGTGAGTCAGGGCAGATTTGCGCCGCTCCTTCCTTCAGCAGTTATCATTGATCGTTACTGTCGTGGCAATATTTTCACAGCGGATGCAGTAAACTTTGATTTCACCATGCTGGAAAGAGAGATTCTCAATGCCTGGAACGCCGTCAACGTTCTTGGCAGCGACGGAGTGCTGCATCGTGGCCTAGTTGTGGACACATGTCGCACAGGATTCTTGATTGATTTCGGGATTACTGGCCGAGCACCCGAGCTCTTCCCGTTCGAGAAAGTCTCCACGCATTCAGCAAGAATTTCCAATCTGGTACCTGATGGTGATATTTTCTTTCTGCATCAGCTGTCTCCCCAGCATCCCTGGACTTGGTACCCGGCCACAGTGGTGGCTGCGTGTCAGAATGTGTTTGTAGTTGTGGATTTTTCCTGGGAGACTGCGCGTCTTCGCGGCATGTTTCAATGGCTGCGCTTCCAGACATTTTCTCCGCATCTGACACAGCTGGATGAGCAATTAGTTCGTTCATTTGCAAAAGCTAGCATTCGCCTTCCTGATGGATTTCTTGAAACTGAGCGATTTCTGGAACTGTGGAAGAAGGTCCCGAATGTTTATCCAGTGAAAATTGAAGACAACCGATTATGTTATATCTACAACCGCACGGAGAATACGGAACAAATGATGGAAGTCTGTGTAAGTGGGCTCCTGTAGTATCTGTACTTATGATTCATTTTAAGCAATTTCATAATAATTATTCAAATAATGTGATAAGCACCTTGCGTATGTTTTGTGTGTCAGATATTTTAATAACTTTTCGTTTTATTTTTTTGTCCCCTGGTAATTTCACAAACCAATAACTTTTCCAATAAAATAACTTTTGATAGACATTTCGGTAATAGCCTATTGATGCAGTTACGGATTGTTGAATTTCTTGACTGTAGAATCAGGTGCCAATCCTCGTCGCAGAGGAGATGAAGTTGGCTGGGCGTTTCTGCACCGGCAAGGCCCAGCTGGCGACTGTCGCCGAAGAGCTGTTCATCACGGATCTTCCACTGGATATCATGGCCGACGTGTTCTCCTGCATGCACTGCACAGAACGCACCCGACTGCGCCGCATTTGTCCTGCCTGGAACGACATGATCGAATCCTTCTCCAGCGAGATTGTCCAGTTGGATTTCCGCCGTCTTCACTGGCCAGTGTGTATCGCTCTGTACAAGTGTCTGACCCGTTTCACCAAGTACGTCCTGTTTGTGGGCGTCAACATGCCAGTCTATGAAACGTTGAACTTTGGTTATCCGCATATCGGAACGCTGGCACGACTGGCTTGTCTTGTCGCTGCTAAACTGCGTGCTATCGTGGTGACCAAAGTCGAGGTCTTCGAGGATTTCTTCCATCGGGAAAACAACCCAGCTTTTCCGGCCGCGTTGCCGGGCATCTGCGAATCGGTGATTCTGCGCGACGCCACCATTCCAGTCCAGCATTATTTCCAGTGGATGCTTTCTCACCATGAGCTCCCTTACATACCGGGACCGGATATTCGCATTTCATACTGTAAATTTGCCACCAGCAGCAAGAGCGCTTTGTGTGATGCTTGTGAAGAAATCTGTCCTGTGGTTTCTAATACTCGTTTGAGTGATGTGGCTCATTTCTTCGAGATCTCCGGGAATTTTGTTCAGGATAACGAGCCACACCTTTGGCTGCAGGCTGCGTTCCTCGAGGTACGCTGGCACTTGAAAATACGATTGCAAGAAGTATGTTCGAAAATTTGCCATGATTTACTGGTAGTTTGTAGACAAGACTAAGTGGTCGCATATTGGGACACTTTCAAAAATATTACTGGTAGTTATTTGGTTTTCCGCTAAGTGGCTTTGGGCTCCATTCTGCACTACTGTAAATGCTCTCTGCGTCCAAAATATGGCATTTTTGTTGTTCCGTGACCGTGTAACTTGCCGTCAGGTGCTCAAGAAGTGGCAGGTCGATGACCCGCGTTTCGGTCCTGATTGCTCGTGGATGCACGTGGAAGCGGCCCAGTTGCACAAGGTGGACGGTCTGCGGACATTGCGAAACACTACTTTGACAGTTCTAGCAAATATGGTACGTTGCTTCTTTCGTTTTGGATTAATTAATTTTCAGTGACGAGTAGGAAGTAAGACTGGCTGTGACGCTGTCTGTTACTATCGCACCCACCATTAGCCAGATTATTGTCCGTGTTGTAGTCGAGTGTTTGATTCTGTTCTATTTTGTACCGCTTTTCTGTCTTGGTGGCGCTTGATACTCAGTATAACGCGATGTTTGTGTTGAAAATTAGCCTTTTTTACTTAGCATATGGTAAATGGTTGAGGATGGTAAATGGTAAGTACTGTTCATTGAAGAGTTTTGTGTCCTTTCAAGTTATCTGGCAGTCTATTTGCAGTTAAATTGTGCAATACGAAACAGTGCCTGTTCTGTAAAACTGTGATCGAAATTAAAGTTACTTAATTTTGCTGGTTTTTCACAACGGTCTAGAAGCTATGTATGATTTCCCAAGGGTCCGCCCTTTAAAAATGTAAAGGTCATGCAATGGTTACCTTCCCTGGGAGGTGGTTGAAAAAAAAGCGCCCAGGGCGGTTATTTGAATAAATACGGTAGGTATTAATATACGGTACCTGCTGCGACCTGAGGAAGGTTACTTTTATTCACGCATCAGTGCAGAACGAAATCATAGAACGGACGCTGACACCGCGGCACACATGAACAATTCCATCGAACATACAGACAGGTGAAAAGCAAACAGAAAGGTGCTGGCGCGTCAAATCTCGAAGGCAGGTAATCAACACTTAACGAAAATTCGAAACCGAAAGAAGCTCTGATTATGCGACCGATAAGTACGGTGAAACGCCCCCATCCTTATACCCGGATTCATGACGACAGGCGAAATGAGTGCAGAATAATCTCCGTTTCTTTTCCATCAGACGGCGCGTTGCCCAGATGAATGGAAAGAATAATAGAAACTCGGGCGTCTCGATCAATGTTGAACCACATTTCGAAACCGTGGTCAGTTTTGTATTTTGAAAATGCCATGTGCGCCTCTGTTTCATCGTTAACTTGGCGGTATAATCCAAACTTGATGCTGGACTCCATCAGATCCAGTTGTTCATCGACCTCGAAGTCCAAAACTCCAACTCCTAGTGCCTTGATTGAATGAATTCCCGCACCTTTCCAAACACCATTGTGGTCCGGTAAACGAAGATGCAGACGGCCGAGATCATCAAGGAAGGCATTGCTTCGAGCTACCGTGCCGCAGTTGTTACAGGATTCATCCAGAATGATCCACTTAAGCTACGAACCAGAGCAATGGGTTTACCGTATTGGCAAGTTGCCCATCATCCATTAGCGGAAATCGGATCAAGAACAAAACCTCTCCCAGCTGCGGCGACGATTGGCAGGTGTCGACTCAAGATGTTTGGTTTCGCACGCTTTCGAGGCCCACCTGAAAGAAGCGCACTGTGATGCACTGCAAAGAATAGTCGCGGTTTATTGGTCTACTTGCCGTTCTGCTGCACGGTACACTTCCTCTCCTTTCACAACTAGCGCATCCCGGCTGAACAGGAAACGCAGTGTCTTGCGTTTTACTCGTAAAAATTCTTCTGATGCCAAAATATCGCTGCAATGGGTGTCCCGAATTTCGAGGCATTTGTTAACTACGCCTTCCGCATTCAGATGTATGGCCTAGGTGCACATCAATTACTGTTGAGGTTAAAGATATTCACGCAGATATCAGAATACTTACGCTTCCAGAACCGCAAGGCAGGAAGATTTATCGACATTCTTAATGGTGTATTCGGGGCAGAAATCAACCAACACTGGAAGGCCGTACTTCGTGGCTCAGGACATGGTAGGCAGAACGTTCTCCAGATCAAGGTCCTCGATGACATCCATGTATTAATTACAATTACAAATTATTCTTTGCGAAAGTTCCACCAGCAAGTTTCTCAGCTTACTTCAGCATGATAGCGAAGGCCTGTCGAAGAGTTTCGGGCAGCTTGGAGCCAATAACTGCGAACGCTGTCCGTAAAGCATGGTGTCGAAAATATCGCTGCCAGCACTCAGCACAAATCTACGAATACAGCGATTAACCAGCATTCCTTGATAATATGCAGGAAAACCAGGAGCAATACTTGTGAGCTTGGACGAACTGTCCCTTCCCATACTGCAGTCACACGGCAAACAGAATATAACTCCTCTCCCCCGTCTCAAGAAGACGCTTCAATGGCTTCATAGTTCATACGCTAGCTAATAGAAGCAGTTGCGCCACGCCATCCTCTGATCGGTTCATCCTGCGAATCACACATGGCGTCATTGGCAACCGTCAACGTGTCGCATTATGCATCCGCTGTATGTTGCAGAGTACTCAGTACACTCTCGAACGAACAAATCTGGTGTCGTCCCTCAAGCACCTGTCCGACGCGCCTTCTCCCGGAAGATGGTCCAGCACTTCGTAGGCGCCAACATCGACGATCTCCCCTCAGATTTGAAAAGGAGCCAAAGAGCGAAAACAGCATAACCAAAAAGATAGCTCTACGGTACTTTGCAGTTACCCGAAATCACTCAGACGAGAACCAGCCAGAAGAGCCTAAAAAACCGTATCAAAGTGAGGGAATGAATTTCTGCGGTCTATGTGGATTCTGCGCATCTTGACAGATAAGTCCAGATGAGTATCCCTTGGATGACTAAATCCTCCGCTTCGGAATTCCCCTCTCAAAATTAATGGAAAACAACTGCTTACTGTTTTCTGCAGGTGCGGTCTGAAGCTATGAATAAGATCGCCGTCAGACGGGCGGTCGGCCCCACAGCCACTGGTGTTTACGCCAGAAGTGGTGGAACGAGTGACTTCTCTGTCCTGGGTATTGCGAACGTTACTAGCTCTACAGAAATGCACGGCTGTACAATCCGTAAATTTCACTCTGCTACGCTTTTTTCATTTCCTGATTTTTTCGTTTTTTCACCAATCAGGAAATGAAAAAAGCGTTCTTGTAGCGATTTATTTATTGCGATTACGGTGAAAATCGATTGTTGTTTTTCTCAATTTTCGCTGCATCGTGCAGATTTTACAGCCGATGCAGTAAATTTCGCTTCACCATGCTGGAAAAAACGATTCATGCGTGGAATGCCGTAAACGTTGTTGGCAGCGACGGACTACTGCAACGCGGTCTGGTTGTGGACAAAATTGACGCTGGGCTCCAGGTTGATTTCAGGGTTACTGTCAGAGCACCCTAGCTCTTCCCGTTCGACAGCGTGTTCGTCCACTCGGCAACAATTTCCAATCTGGCTCCTGGTGGTGAAATTCTCTTTCCGTATCAGCTGTCTCCCAAGCATCCCTGGACCTGGTACCCAGCCAAAGCAGTGGCTGCGTGTAAGGATGTGTTTGTGATTGTGGATTTTGCCTGGGAGAATGTGCGTCTTCGCGATATGTTTCGATGGCGACGCTTCCAGACGTTTTTTCCGTATCCGTTTGGAGAAGGGAGGGTGATACCGTTTCACGGGGAAATCCCCAAGTTTGCCAAAACCGACATTGTACTTCCCGTTGCATTTACCGAGAAGGAGCGCTTCCTCGAAATGTGGAAGAAGGTTCCGCATGTGTATCCGGTGGGGATTGAAGGAAACCACTTTTCCTACATCTACGACGCACAGCACCACACGAAAAAGAAGGGCTGGGACCTGTGCGTAAGTAAATTGAGTAATGTGGTTTTTTAAGAAATTAATAATTGACGACGAATTAAAACATTCCTTGTTTGTTTGTTTATTCCTTCTTAACGTCTATTACAATCAGTGAAAACACTGCACGAGGTAACAGACTAACGACAGAAAACAGACACAGGTAAACACAACAGCATGACGAAAAAACAACAACCTTGACAGCCAATTCATGTATAATTAGAGCAAGTCAAAATGCTCGATATGTATAAATCGCTTTGTCCAGCGGAGCTCCTTCCATTCGACAGATTCAAGCGCGTGTCTGAACACGGAAAGACTGACGTAAGATTCGTTCGGGAGGCTGATAAATAGATTATTCTACATGGATTATTCTGTAATAACACGTATACACAAAATTTGTTCAACCACATCTTGATGACTGTCTTTATTGATAAAAAATGCCTTCTTGTATCTTTCGACGCTTTTATCAGGTACCGTTTATCCATGAGGCACAGGGGATGGAGCTAACCACCATCGGGCACCGTGAAGGGTTCTGTACTTGCAAGGCCCAACTGGCGACTGTCGCCGAAGAGTTGTCCATCGCGGATCTTCCCCTGGATATCATGACAGACGTCTTCTCTTTCATGCACTGCACTGAACGCACTCGCCTGCGCCGCATTTATCCTACATGGAACGACATGATCGACTCCTTCTCCAGCGAGATTATCCAGCTGGAATCCACCGGTTTCCACGACACAGACTGGCGAATGGCCCTCCCGTTGTACAAATGCCTGACCAGTTGCACCAAGTACGTTGTGTTTGTGGGTGATGTCAAGCAGCCGGGGAACGCCATACTGACCGTTGAATGTCCGTACACCGCAATGCTGACACAATTGGCGGGTCTTACCGCTACCAAACTGCACGCCATCGTTCTGATCAAGGTCGCAGTCGGCGGGACTTTCGTGCACCGGGTCCTCGATGCAGCTTCCCCGGTCGAGGTGCAGGCAGTCTGCCAGTGGGTGATTCTGCGGGATGGGACCAGTCCACTGTACTCCAGTCCACTCGAGCACACTTTTCAAGGGATGTGTTCTGATGTGCATCCTGGCTTCGTACCGGGACAAGCTATGCGTATTCCTTACTGTAAATATGAAGCGAGCAACAAGAGCGCTTTGTCGGATG
>JAQGAU010001093.1:0-21485 GCA_034698045.1 Paramacrobiotus richtersi | reverse complement strand
ATTCAGCGATAAAAACTGAGTCGAATGACGTCAATTATGACGTCATCGCACGCGCACCCTATATTGCGATATTACCGACAGAGCGACGTGGTTGGCGGAGCAAGGTCTGGAAATTTTTGAAGCAGTTCGAAGTGTCTCTCTGTACTGTACTGTATGTCTGTACGTACGTACTTATCAGGCGTTTCTTATCGGCGCTGATGGTTTTAGATACTGAAACCTCTGCAGTATCTATAGGTACCTTATCTATATCAAAAGGACGATGAAAGGCGGCCTGAGCTTGAATGAATAAATTATCGAGAATCCGCGCCGTACGTGGATACCGTGGGATTATTCCACGGAGAAACGATATCACTGTCACTACCTACATGCATATGTAGACTCTAGCGACCCGCTCAAAACGAACACTGTATCGTTTACCGAATTTGCATGGTTAATATACTTCTGGTCAATATGAAACTCTTCGGCCTGCTTACTGGATGCATAGCGTTGACGCTGCATATGAGCGTCAAGGCCACCGAAGCCAAGGAAGTGCCCGGACCGTGTCCAGACAGAGACACCATCCCGGGCTTCGAAGCACCCAAGGTACATGTGTTTGGTTGTGCATCTCGACGTCTCGTTATCGACCATACGGTAGCGAGTCTAGCGAATGAAGTGAGCCATAGGCCGCTGTTTTCCTAGCTGACGGACTGCAAGGTTAACCCTATGTACCGTAGTTCCTGGGTCTGTGGTTCGAAGTGCAGCGCTACAAGTACTCGATGGAGGACGGCCTCTCGTGTGTCGAGTTCGCGAACAGTCCGCTACCGAACGGCCGCATCAATATCCGCAACACCGGCATTAGCCCGTACGAAAGTGCCAGTTTATTACAACACTTACTAGTTAACCTGTAGGTAAGCTGTTCTTCATTAAGTCTGTAAGCGCGTGTGACGGCAGGGCTCAAGTGGCATTAACGGTCAGCGGAACAGCTTATGCGCCGGATGACCTTTATCCTGCCAAGCTTGTCTGGCAGGTGAAAGGTAAGGTAGCTCCTCAGCCTTTTAATCTCTGTGGATTGGAAGTGGCATGACAGCATGTATGTGGAATACAGGAGCGCCCGTCGCATTCTACTGGATCCTGGACACGGATTACTACAACTACGCGGTCGTCTGGAGCTGTGTGCCCTTATTCTTTGCACATGAAGGTTGGATGAAGTGACCGAGAAGCCGGCAAAATACATGCCTACTGTTTTACTTTGTCGTAAACTGTTTTACTTGTCGTAGAAATGACCTGGGTATTCAGTCGCCTACGACGCGGTTTGGACCCAACAGCTCAAGCGGCCGTTAACGTGGTTCTGGAGAAGAATGACATGGATGCGTCTCTTTTCATTAACACAACACAAACAAAATGCAACAATTAAAGGGTTACGAAGATAGCCGGCCTTTTATCAATGTTGGAAGCGTTCATTTCGGTCTGCTACTGTTAACGAAATCGCACAGATTATGACTGCTACCATTTATTGCACGATTTCTCGGCTTAACACACGGGTTGCTCCATTTTCTAACTTTCTTAATCATCGAGTTACGGTTACCAAGGTATACTAATTAACCGGATTTACCGAAGTTGGTGAAGAGGGTCGACAATTGCCGAACTTGTGTTTACGATTAAAACTATAAATACAACAGATTGTTTTGGTGATGTGAGTTTTCTGGTACAGGAACGAGTGTGGCAGGTGATGCCTAAGTATGACTAAATGTGGCACTCAGAATTTCACATTATTGGGCAAGTTGTGCAGCTACACAACACTAATTCACATATGGAATGCCCATTCGGACTATTGAATTGTACTGCATGACGTGAATCGATCTTAGTAAGGGTGAGAATCTGATCATCTACACAGTGAGTACGAAATATATTGAGATAGCCATGATTATTCCTGTCACTCAAAAATGCGCAGGTTCACACAGTCAACTACGTCATTTGAAGTGTTATGGTTAAAACATCCATTCCGATCGCACCCATTCTTACACGCCTTAATAGTGGGCATAGCGCCCAAATCTGCGGCCGTATTGCCTTTCAAAATAAGCTTAAACAGCAACAGAGAAATGTTACTTTACAGATGCTCCGGAATGAAATGTATAATAAACTGAACGGCGAACGCAGTGACTGGCGTACTAGCGCCTAACACTGCTCGATCATTCCAGGATGGAGGTTAGATCAGCCTCATCTTCCAGTTCTTTTACGCCGACGTGAAACCGGCGCTTCCCTTCCCCACAACACTACGCACTCATTCGACCACGTCCTTTCGCTGCTTTTTGCAACTGGTGACGGCGCCGGTCTTCGCTCTGGTTAAGACCGGACCTGGCGCCTGAATGCTGCGCATTTCTGCGCCAACGGGTTGAGGGCAAGCTCCACGTTCGCAGTCTTCGCATCACGTCCTACGACAACGAACACGCGGGCAAGACGGTGCCGCTCCCGGCAGCTGTGCAGGAAGAGCAGAATGCCCTATCGTTTTCGATGAAGGGCGACTGTTGTTTTGAATGGGACGTCAACGAAGACGTCGCGTGTAATGTTGGCATTGCGATGGCCAGAAAGGCGCATCGCTATCACAACGCCATCTTTGGTTCGGTTTGGGGCTTGATATGTCCACAACGGTGTGCTCCGTTCGATTTGTGGGACGGCCAGTGTATTCGTGGTGTTAACAAGTTCCACATTGGTTAGATACTGTTAACAATCTATGTGCTTGTTTGACTATGAAGTACAGTATATTTCTACGATTTGTTTTAGATTTACGCTGTAATGTATCGCTGTACATATTTTTATGTGTTTTTGATTTTTGTGCTGCGTACATTCTTTCACAGCTCATTGTCAGTAGGCTTATAATATTATATGAGCCTATCTGCTTTCGTTTGCCAACGATTAATAACTGTTCATTCCAGTTTTATTAACAACGCATAAAACAAGTGCAAAATTAAAATGTTAAAAAAGATCAGAATCATATTTGTACATCATAAAGTCTGAACTCTGCTGATACAACTCATACAAGTACTATTATCATCGCTCATTCGTGGTTAGCCTGTAAATCGACCCACCAAGCATATAGTGCGTATTGGGAAAGAATCCACCGTAACCCGAGATCTTATGATCCTGCCGGTACTGGAACAAACGATCCGTGATCTTGGGCGCGCCCTGCGGCTGATCCATCCACTTTCGCAGCTGACTGGGGGACGTGGTTGGTGGCGCGGAGACAGCCACCTGGCCCGGGATGACTTTCTCCCCCACACGGGCGCAGTTACACGCACAGGACGCGCCGCATCGCTGGCACACACCGAGCGCCATTGGCTTGGACGTGGTCCATTTACCGACCTCAGGGCACGGTCCTGTTGTACAGACTGGTCTTGGGGGCACGGCACTGACTGGGCGCGATCGGGGTGAAGTGACAGTTGCCTGATTGCATAAACAGTTGGGCCCACATCTCGGGCACACGGGGCGCGGGGTGAGTACCCTCTCGGGAACAGGTAGATGTGTTCGAACGGGAGGATTGTAGGCTGGAACGTCCAGATAGGCCAGATGCCCAGGTCCCTGAAGATGCTCGGTCTCCCGTTGCGGCGCATGCTGCAGAAGAACCGCCTCCCGTTCGTTCATATACCTTGGGACATACGGTTGGGGCGGACGCGCGGGGAACAACGGGAGACCATCGCGACCGGTCGGACGCTCGGGCAGACGCCATTCCCCTGGCGGTGGCTGGGTGATGGGGGCGTGGTCGTAGGCGGTGGGCTGCTCGTACGCGCGTGGGTAGGGCGCGTAACTGTAGTAGCTGCTGCAAATCAATGGAGGCAGGTGTGGATCATACATTGAAAGGAGTTGGAGAGAAGTGTTCGATTGCATACATACCTACCCTGGAGATTCGTAGGGGTTCAGCGGCGGATCGGGATAGTGGGCGCTTTGAGCGGCCATTCTACTCAGTACATGATCGACGGCAAAACTTGCGAATTAGTACAGCATGTTTTTTACGGTTTATTGTGTAACGGTTTTCCGTAAAGGTCATAAGGTCATGGTTTGCAACGGGATGCCGTACTTTGGCTGTTACCTAGGCTGACAGTTAATGTGCACAGAGTTATTATACAGAGTACAGTACTTATTTTATGTTACGCAGTCCAGTGCGTGCTCGCGTGTACGTAGTATATAATTATGTGAAACAAAGAAATTATAACTACTGTACATTATTCTACTGTACATATGATTGCTTGACTGTGGTGTTTCCATAATATGTAGACTGCTGGCAGTCTTTCATTTCAGTGAATTTGTTTTCAAAAAGCACTCGATATTTTTACGCACATTACTTAGTAAAGAATGCACAGGCAAGGCGCACTCGAGTTCTTCGATAGGTTACTGACGTTAGACAATGCATACAACGACGATACATCGTCAAAACACTGCTGTACATGCGTTATTTACCACTTAAACAAGAAACTGCATGTCACGTTACCAGACTGTGATACGCGCAACAGATTCCTTTGTTCTGCTATATAAAGCACCGGAAGAGATTGAACCATAATATTATCACATTTTTAGCTGTTTTTCATTTTTAAGCTGAAGTTAAAAAAATGGGCGGCTTAGTAAATGTGGTCTCGTTGGTGCTCATCGGCGTTAGCGGTAAGGGTGGCCAGCCATTTATGTATAAGTGTTTGTATTGATAATCACAAGTCCCTTTACTTGATTTTACATTTTGTAGATTTTTATATGGAAAACGAGATTCGTTTCATTTTGCTGACATATCTTATTCTGTTTCTATTTTTTCTGGAAATCGAGCCTTCTGATTATAAATCATTATTTTCTAATTATTAGTTTTTTTATTATTCTAAATATTTGCTAATTGCTGTTATTGTTTTTGTATTGTTCTTACATGATAGCGGATGCTATATATTACATATTATGTTCTGTATACATACTGCTTTATGTTCACAATTATTCATAAAGATATTGGGATGTCTATTAACAGTAGTGACTACTGTACAGTCAGTTGGACGTTTTCATGATGTTGAACTATGTTTTGTTTTGCTGTTGTCATTTCGTCCTTCTTGGGGGTACATATTCCCTAATTACGTTCGCCTATATTTATTTTCAACTTACGTGGATATTGACTGGCTCATTTATATCGATTTGTATGTATTTGTGTTTACCTACGGACTCTATATTCCGATATTATTCCCTACTTTTTCTTGCTTATTTCTGTACGCTAAATTATATGTGTTTGATAATATTGCGTACTGCGTTCCGTACACGGCAGGACGTTCCAGAATCAAAGATAATATAATTGTATTTGATTAACTTTATCTCGGTTGTTTACACTTGTTGGCATTTGTTTATTTAATTGTATTTATTTTTGATCCGTTTTTCATTTGTACTGTATGTCTTGTCGTGTTCAGGTGCCTTATCGCAGTTCACCTGCCAGTGCAACTACGGCGCGCTGCGCGGCCTGCAAGTCTGCGGCACGGACGGCAAGACCTACCCGACGCCTTGCGACCTAGTCAACAGTCAGCGAACCACCGCGGGTACTCGTACGCTCATACCTCATCCTTCCGTTGTATCTTTTAACACTACTTCCCTCTAGCTCTTGGTCTGAAATGCCTCGGCCCGTGCCCCTGTCCCGCCTCCAGCCCGGCCGTCAGCAAGGTCTGCATCCGCCAAGGCCTGTGGAGCGCTCTGGGATCGACGACCGCTGCGCCCACCATGCCCACCACCACAGCTGCCGCACAGACCCCCGGACCCATTCAGCCCTTCTCCGGTCGCCGTCACGGTGGCCGTCACGATGGGCGTGGATACGGCGGGCACGGTGGACGTCACCACGGCGGCCGCTCGGACTCCAGTAGCTCGGAGGAGTGGAATCATGGCGGACGCCCACAGGGTCCACCGGTGTGTCTGACCAACGGGACGACCATCTACGATCCCGTGGCGGTGCGCTGTGCTGTTGCCAATCCGGGCGCGCCTGGTACATTGAAATATAGCGGCCGATTCTAGCAGATCACTAGTCGTTTACCGGGAATTGTTCGTTCATGGGCGATAGTTACAGGGCCTAATCCCAGTACGCAAAAAATTAGATCATATTCTATATATCTTCCCAACGGCCGACTATAGCGGACCAAGTCTTACGGTTATGCCTTACTGTGCTCGTTCACATGTGACAACGACAGATCTCAGTCCCAATCACTACGAGGCTTAATCGGTTTTTAAACGCCCGATCAAAACGCGGCCGGTTTTACGTGTACTGTTACAGATATGGGCGTCCGCTGCTTCGCACCCTGCCGGATCTGCGCCGTCAGTCCCATGTGTCCAGGAGTCAACGTCGTTCCCGGCACGACACCACGACCCGGTGGACAAACCGGCGCAACGATGGTCACCACGGGCGCCACCACAATTGCCGGCGGCGCCACCACAGCAGCTACCGGCGGAAACACGCCCGAGCCCATTATTGACTTTTTCGCCCAGAGCAAAGCCATTTTCCAGAATGCTGCTTTCAACTAACAACACCGTGCATGGGTTTCTTGATATTTTATAGGACGTTCAGGACGAACTTTCAAGTGCCTATGAATATTTATACAAGTTCTGTTGTTATTGAATTGTGATTCTTTGATGGTAGCATAATGCATTCGAACAAACAACGAATAAAATTATATACATCAGTTTCTTAAAGCACTCGAGAATGTGATGCGTCATGCCAGGTCCAGCAAGCGCCTAGAATTTTGGAGTGCGCGTTCTACGCACGAAGATGATAAATATTTACGTAGTCAGCTTTCTGACAGACACTGAAAACACCAGTGCATATAAAAATCAGCGGTTCTAGGGCGTTTAAACCAATTCACAATAAAAATGGCCACTTTCTTAGCGCTATCCTTCTTGGTTTCGCTTGGCGCCTCAGGTAGGTTATGCTGTAACAGCTGCCATGTACCAGTACTGACGAACAATCTGCTTCTTTTAGTTACTTTAGCGCAAAGTTTCTGCAGCTGTAATTATGGCCCATCCGCTTGGATCTCTATCTGCGGAACCGACGGAAGGACCTACGCGACCATCTGCGCCTTGAATGCCGCACAGCAGACCAACTTGAGTAAGGGTTACTGTGCGCGCATGCCGGCGATTCCTTGTTGACACAAGCTTTTACTTTCACAACTTACGGAGAATTTATCGTTCTTGAATGAGCGATATTCCTAAAGCTTATTGGGAATTCTCTGTTCATGAGCGATGATTACAAGACTGCTATGAGTTCCTCGTTGACGACGGATTAATACAAAGTTTACTGAAACACCTCGCTGATGAGCAGTATTACAAAACTTGGCGGAAATTCTTTATTCATGAGATTATTATATTATCCGGCCTCAGTTTCAAAGGAACTTTAATCGTATGCTCGCATTGCAGACCTTGGTATCCGAGGATTAGGACAATGCGAGACGGTGAACGCCCAAAATACACGTAAGCTGATCCGACGGCGGACCGACGCCTGTACCGGTACTGTACGTTAAATAATTATCCACTTCTGACGATTTGTAACCACAGAGTACGCTCGTCGGTGTCCTAACAGCGGGACGGGTCAACAAACCACTCGACCCGCCACCCTACCACCGGTAACCCAACCACCGCCCCCGACAACGCAGCCCGGAAACCAGCCGCCGCCGCCTGTTCAACCCTTCAGTTTCAATGTTGGGCGCCCGCAATTCCGTAAGTTGAACAACCGGCCCAAATGGCGCTATCAGTCTGTTTATGATTGAAAAAGTCTGATAAGATGTCACAGCTAAGGACTGGCCAAACTGGGGTACGCGAGTGGATGTTATTGTTAGCCCGCAAAAGGGGTTCAGTAATGTGTTACTATTGGACTAGTTCTGTTTTTGTATGTAGTTGATGTGACGCTTGTCAGCCCATGTTTATGTATTAAGTGAGAACTGTGCGATCAGTTATGAGGCTGTGAGTTTCGTAGCGGGACGTAGCAAGCGACAAGCTGTCGACGCTCGCCACGGTGGAGCTGGATACAACGACTACTACGGTGGAGGTGGATACAGTGACTACTATTACGGATCGGGCTACGGACCCTCGAACAGTTACGGTTACAACAGCTATCCGTCCAACCAGTACTATTACCAGCAGCCGTATTACGGCAATCAAGGATACTACACTCCCGGATGTTATCAGTCATATTCTCAGCCCTTCCCGACCACGGTCTGCTTTAACAACGGCACCACTGTGACGACCACACCCGACCGGATCCGCTGCGCTATTGCGACGAACCAAAGTAGGTCTTATGACTGTGAAATAAGAATATTATTGATTGTACTAGCGCACGATCCAGTTTCCCAGATTTCGATTTTTGCAGGCGATGCTTATCTGATATAACAGTAATATAGAACTGGTTTAATAAGATTATACCTTTAACGAAAATTGAAGAATATACAAATTAAATGCGATACATTTAGTAGAATAAGCTAACGACACTGTTAATTGTTTGCAGGCGTTGGCGTTCGTTGCTATTCGAGCTGCAGTGCATGCGCCAACCGCCCCATCTGCCCCGTGCCCCAGCCAGGCGCCCCTACACCCGCGACGGTGACCATTGCCCCAGGCGTGCCGGGTCCGGCGCCCATCGATGACTTCTCGATGGCTCAGCGCATTTTCCTTGACGATGCCCCACAATGATAAGCGCCACTGAACGCCTGTCACGTGACGTTCCCTGACTGACTCATTTTGTGCATGCTCGATCCACTGCTTCGTATACGTACATGTAATGTCATTATCGCGTTTACTTTGAGCAATGTTTCTTCTTTATCAAATGAGCAAAACAACGATCACAAATGTTGTTGCATGAATCTGAACACAAGACTGCATATCGACAACAACGAAGCAGCCAGTATTACAATATACATAAAACTCAGAAAAGAACCATATGTGAGGACCAAAATTTAATGCCATCGCGAACTACACCGAATCATCGATACCGATAAACGGCAATTATAAATTAATGTGGAATACAGTAGCTTGATCGTTTAAAAAGTGGGCTGGTCTTTGACCGTGATTACTGAGTGATTCATCGCCATCTTATGCAGAACACATTTTTCTGTAAGTGAACAGAGGGAGGCGGTACACAAAGTACGGAAGAAGAAAACATCCAGCTGATTGGTTGGCTGTCGATAGTGTGGGAGGTCACATGTAAAGCCGCTCTTTGTTTCTTTTGTGTGCAGTGCAGCAACTTTCACTTCGGCCGAACTGGCATGCATGCTTCGTGGCATTATGGCTGACTGAGGCAGTGTGGGTCATGACTCATTCGGTTGTTTCACGTTACAACGCATGCGGGCAGGTTTTCTTCCTTGTTCTCTAGTTCGACGTTTTATGTTTATTTGTTCAATCAGAAGTACAAGTCCTTTTATTTATTAGATTTTAACAATCCTTGTTGACGTTGCACACGCAAACTTCAATTCGCCAGCATTGTTCAGGTTTTTTGTTTCTGTCAGTTGTGTCAAGTAGAAAATGGGCAGTTTGTTGGAGGAGACGCCATCGTCGGAGAATAGCAATGCTGGAAGAATTGAGGCGGTTGGCGGTTTCGATAAGCGCAAGGTCATCGTCAACTACTTGCCCAGCTGGGTCGACGAGGACTTTCTCCGCGCTGTCTTCGGTTCTCCGCAAATTGGGCAGTTACTGGCCTGCAAAATCGTCTGTCGCTTTCCAGACAGTAAGTAATTTCTGTAACGCCATCGAGCAGGCATCTACTGACGCAATCAGTTGTCCATGTAGTAAGCCGTGGCTACGCATTCCTTGATTACGCGGATGAAGAATCGGCCAGCAACGCTCTGACCATGCTCAACGGCTTCGTCTTGTGTAATTCCACGGATTGCTCACAGCAGAATGATGGACCACCCAAGAAGCTCAAGGTAATTATGAGACGCAGCGGAAAGAGAGCAACGTTCACATGTATCAGAACCGGGTGTTGCAGGTGTCGTACTGTCGGCCGGCGGATGCAGCACACAAGAACACCAATCTTTTCGTCACGGGCGTGCCCTGCGAGTGGACGGAAGAAGAGTTGCTGCCGCATTTTGCGCCCTTCGGCGAGATCATCACTTATAAGCTGGCGCCACGGAAACAGTGTCCCTGCTGTAAGTGGCCTTAGTTTCGATAGCAGCATGACTTAACTGTAGTGTGTCAGTGTGATATGGAGGATCTTTCCTTGTAGATGCTCTTCCCGGTGATGTGCCGCCTCCGTGCGAGAAAGTGGACTGGGCCTTCGTCCGCTACGCGCGCCACGACAGTGCGAAGCGAGCCAAGGCTGTTTTGGATAACCAGCCGGCCGTCAAGGGCCGCCGACGAGTGCTCAAGGTGGACTTCCCGCACAAAGAGTCCCGTTTCCCTCAGTGAGGCATTCCCTTCCTCCTCCACACGATTCCGGCCCAGATTGATGGAATCTGGTTATCCCGCGCTGATGATCGTTATTTCGTTATTGCTTTACCTGTTGTTTGTGCCAAAACTCACGCGCCCAGTCGTGTGCGCCCTTAGTTGTTACTTTTTAGCTAAAAAGCTAAAGGCTATAGCCTTTATTATGCCCTTTAAGGCCAGATTGTTGAAGGTTCGTTCTTTCAGCACGTGTGGATGACTATAGATCCCCAGTCCAGATTCTGTGTGATCTGTTAGTTGTGTTGATGATTTTGACGTTCAGTGATGTTGCTTTTACTGTCGTTCACGTTCCAGTACTTGTCGTGTTTTTGTGTCTGGTTTTTGTTGTACTGTGCCTGTTGCCGTGTTAACCACCAGCTGAAGATCAATAAAGTATAGAAGTACAAAAGCAGATTATTGTCTGTTAATTACAGACTGTTCTTCCGAGAGGCTACCTAGCAGGACTGTTTAGCCATGCAGCGTCTCCGAATTTGCTGAACGATAATTACCTGCCAGGCAGTCAAGAGTGGCGCTGATGTACTTCTTGCCCAGCAGATTAATGCTTTTGTTTATTGCGTTTCAATGCTTACAGAAAAGTCACATTTACCGCGGCTGTGGTAAAAAAAGTTTCTGCCGGAAACACAGAAAGATGCTGGCTCACAAACTGAAGCAACAGTCCCTAAATTCTTGTTTTTATTCCTAATGGATGTGATCATTGTGATGACGAGACTTGCGATATTATTTACTTTTACTTCCGTTTGTATTGGTTAATTTATGTTTGAATGTTACTTCCGTTTGTACTGGTTCAGATGGAAACGCTGCTTTCAAGTCTCATAGCGTCAATACAGTAGCCGTACCGATGAGACATGGAAGAACTGCCGTATGCGGTCAGGATAGCAGCCGGTGGAGTCGGACATCATACGGCCGCGTGAACAGCCGTGATGAACCCATTCTTGTCCAATCGAAAGTAACCAAGCGAAACGCAGTCACTGTTCACAGAGAAGCTAACATTGTTCAGCAATGGTGGTCGACAACAACTGCAGTAAAAGCGGACGGGATCGATTAGCGCCCGAGTCGATAACCTGTTGAATGCCGAACCCGGCGGCCGAGTAGTCGCTCAACGGACGGTGCATTACCGTCCAAATGGGCAGGAAAAACAGGTACAGTGAATCCATCGCAGCATGTTTCTATGAGTTCTCCGTTGGAATGACAGAACAGTTGCATGCATAAGCCCAGACCGAGAAAGTACATGCCCTAATCTGGCTTAATTGCACTGAGATTACAGCTGGTAAAACAAAAGGCCTCTTCCAGCCACAGAAGCTACTGCATGGACCTGCACAGGCGAGGAAGAAAAGCATCAGTCAGAGGTTTGTAAAGCATTCGTTTTATTATGTACTGCTGCATCCAGATTATTCAGGTGTAACGAAAGCAGTGAAAATTTTAATCAGACGAAATCTCGTACACATGGTGAATTCGTCGAAAATACCAAACAACAACATTACGCAGTTGGTACTATCTGGCTAATTATTTATTATGAACTGGTCCGGTGATCCGGTAGAGTGCTGAAACATAGTGCCCGCAGTTGCTAATGAAATGGACTATTTATTGTCCTCCGTGATGGTTACCATCTCGTTGATGGTCTTGACGTGTGTTCCATTGATTTCCGCCACAATCCAGGCAGTAGCCGGACGATTGGGCACAAAGTACTGCGCCCATAACGTTTTCCCACTGTACAATTGCAGTGCTGCGCCCGAGTTGGCCATATTCCATGGGCTTCGGCTGGCATCACCATGGTACGGTGCCCAGAAGCGGTGCACGCTGATGCGGTAAATACCTGCAGGCTGCTGCACAAGGAGGACGCTGCAGAGGTCCCAGTTGTTAGATTCCTTACGTACAACACTGCCCGGGGTGCGAAGGAGATCAGCCACTGGGACGCCGCCATCAGATCCTCCAACTCGAATGGACACGGACAGATTTCGAGAATAATTCTCCCCGAGTAATGCAATGCGAATTTGGCCGGTTTCCAGCTTGCGTGACATTCCCCGTTGGCGATCCTCTTCGGTTTCCCCACCACCAATAACAACTGTATGGGATGCAGTTATGTAACCCTTCTTGGAGGCTGTCACCGTGTAATGCCCCACCGGCAGATCCACCAGCCACCGGCCATCGGCCGTCGTTCTGACAATGTGCATAACCGACCCAGTGTAATTGTTCATCCCGGTGCGGAAATGTAGCCGAACGTCCGGCAGGTCATTGCCGGTTGATAAGTCGAGGAACCATCCCCTTGCGGTTCCCGATCCGGAGAAGGTGCTGGAAATGAACAGCAACGGCTCCATGGAGTCAGTGAGCTGCGCAGTGCGGAGAGTTATCGGGTAGTATCCCACCGCGTCGAAGCTCATCGCCAAGAGACCATCTCTCTTTGGCAAAGAGAGCGTCATTTCGCCAAACGAATTTGTTGCTGCATGCAGCTGACAGAGCGACTTGTCGTCCACGGCGCTCCGCACATCAACGGCCAGCTCTGTGTAGTTAAGTGGCCGCAAAGTCTCGGCGTCCCGCAGCAGCCATGTCACATTTTCTTTGGCGTCGATTGCATCGCATTTGGTTGACCGGACTTCCGTGCCTGCAAACAGCGGCAATTTTTAATTTGCGTCCTTTCATTTGATTATCTGACAGTGGAACGTTCTGAAAAGATTTTTCGCGCACGTACTGATTATGGTGCGAACACTAGAAGTAAACATTAAAATCTAAGAATTTACGGTATACAATTACAACACGGAAATCGAACTGTATAATCAAGTTTATAAGGTAAAGACTTTGTTCAAGGTAAAATTAAAGATGCTGTGTTCTGCGTTTTTCAACGCTGGGCGAGAAGGATTCATCGACAAAATCTGGCACACAGTAGAGCAGTTTATTTTGTTGGATAAGTTTATGGAAAAGTGTGCTACTTACATACCGCGGACTCCGCGGACTTTCGTACATACCGCGGACTCCGTACACGGCAATGCCGATGGCAACATAAAGGAAAAAAATTAACTGAAATAAAACGTGCATTTTCTTCGTTCTTGAATAAATGCGAACCAGTGCAGAACTAGAAGAATAACATATATAAATTTATAATAGAAGAATAACTGGAAACTAGAAGAATAACTGATATACTAACAGTAAAAAGTTGAGTCTGTGAAAGATATCCTGAGTCTGACCAGGTATATACAGTACTGTACAGCACATGCAAGAGAGAACTGGGCGCGTCGCGATCGCGAACTTATTTTCTTGATTTGGAACTAGCGACTGTAAACTCTCGAAAACCGGTCATGTTGAATGGAGTGTGGACTTGGCCGCGAGCTGTTTCTGCAATCAAGAACCTGATTAAGACAGCAAAAGGCCAGAGAAATATCAGCACATCGATGGGCAAGGCATAAGTAACACTAAAGGATTTTACTTGCCAGTTTGCAACTTTGCCTGCTGTACGCCTGGCACCTGCTGTGCGCCAAAGCCGGACAGCTTTGATCACCAAGTCAATGCCAGCTGCGTCGCACAACGAAAAACAACCAGTATATGGGAAAATGTTTTCTTCACCTACCCAACGGTTTATTAATCACCACAATTAGTGACAAAACCTATCAAAAACAAGTACCAACGGAGTGCATTGTACACATACTATACTATGGTACAGCAATAAACACAGTATGCGGAAAAAGTACCAACTCGGCCATAAGCGCTGGTATAACTCAAGTATTTGTGGTGTATGGTGGCGGCGGGATTACAGAGATGATCTCACTACCCGAATGGTCCAAGCAACGGTGTTCCAAGTGTCTGATTATTTCTGTTGCACGGAGAACTAGTTGGTTCATTAGCGAGCGGTCATAATTAATGCAGTGTTATACTGCCGCGATACATCATCACAGATTCACAGTGCCATTCGTTGCTAGAGTTGCTGCACAGCTGTGATAAGTTTTTTATGCATACTGAATACAACTATGTCTAAAGCTGCATTATTGAACTGTCTAGATTTGTGCCGCAGTGTGTGATACCAGTCAGGAGACACTGAGTTGCACAGGAACAACTAGTATGGTGGACACGGAAAATCTGCAGATCATTCTAAAGAGAACAGTGGGATGACAAGTAACGGTTCTCCAGACGAATGAGCTGGACTGCATCCAGTTTCGGACAACAGTATTCACTGGCTGACCATTAATTTACTAATGAACCGTTATCTTATGTCACTCATTGCGGCCGTGCTACTAGCGGCGGTGAGCAGCCAAAACGTCTGCATGGCACCCTTGCCCTTGATCTCGACATAACCGCGCTCTTCCAACTGGAATCGTGGAGACTCAACAATCATATGACCAGTGTTCTGGCTGAGCTGGATCTTTCCGTCGGCGCCACTGCTCATCATTCGCGAAGCCGTGTTGATCGTGTCCCCGAACCTGGTGTGCAAAGAATCATACCAGTTGCAAGTCTGGGCAAACTTGCATGCTTGGATGGACTTGTATGCTCATTCATACGAGTCCGCGATCGGAGCTTACGCTTACAAGCAGTAACGAGGAGTTTTTTGTCCAACCACTCCGGCAGCAATCGCGCCACTGTGAATCCCCGCACGTAAACTGGTCAGTCCATCAAACGACGGTGCGAACATCAAGGAGTACGTGGCGAAAAGGGACTGGGCTAATCCGCAGATCTCCCTGGCGTGCCGGTCTTCGTTCCGCTTGGGCACTCCGCTAGAAACCTACTCGCAAACGTCTTAACAAGGATTGTACAGTACAAAGCGCGAAAGAGCTTTCTGTACCAGATACGATTCTTTGATGGTCTCCACTTTATACACATCATATTGATCCAGTGTCGTGTCGAACTTACTGAACACCTTCGAAAGAGCACCGCAAAAACTGATACCTTGCTCCTGCCAGCGGTAAGTCCGAGATCTACCTCGCTTATAAATGTCATGGCCGTTTCCGGCTCCACCTTCAGCAGAAGCGCGCCAAAGCCGGCTACTTCTCTGCAAAACGCGCTACTTGTCCGTTTGCATTTTTAGTATTTTACCTTTGAAAAGACTAAGTTAAACAATATAATATACCAGATCTTACACGAACATAACGGTTGCTGATGTAAAGTATTCCGCAGCAGGAGTTATTCCCCTCCGTAGCAAATCGACCACAGTGCTGCAGAACAATACGAGTCAATAAAATTCAGTTGCAAGTGGTGTTATTCAAGCAGGATTGCACACCTGGGTAGCATCGCCCACAGAAGATTGTCACAATTTCGGCGTTCCTCCATAAGGGAATGTGTGCGCACTGCCACCTGGTGATCCAGCTCTTGAATGTATCGCTCCAGTCGACGGATGATTCGTCCCGTTAGAAAGGACTCTTTTGTCAGAGAGAGGCGAACGTGCGGTTTTAGGGCAGCGATGAACTGCTTCAATAGGAGATCAATGTCCGGCCGATCGGCCGCATTAGCATTCCAGCAGGTGCGCAGCAGCGGCATGAGCCCAGCGAACTGCGGAACGGGTATACTTGTTTTGCGTGATAGGCATTTTTCCAGATCTATGAGACAATGTATAACAATGCATAACACAGAACCTTTTGTATTAACTGCGGCTGACCTGTGACGTGCTGAATAGAATCTTCTTGCAAGACTATTTCCAGAAGGATAATCCCGATCGCCATTATGTCACCTTTCGGACCGTCCTCCAATGTCAAAGCGGCCGGATACTCGGTAGCCAGTTGCAGGTTGGTTTGAGTCGCTTCTCTGGCGAGCAGTCTACGCAGCGGACTGAAGCCGACCAGTGCCAACTTCAGGGTAAAGTGCCGGTCAATCGCACAACAGCCAGCACTAAGGTTTCCATGGTACTTGATGGCCGAGCGGTGCACCGCCTGCACTCCCTACAGAACTCGCTTACCTTCAGAAACAACTCTTTGGGGAAATATGTACGTGTGTGCCACACCTTCATTGTATCCATCATCAAGCTGACTTGAAAATCTACATCTAGTGCCATTTTGCCCAACAGTTCTGGGAGAGAACCGCGCGAGCAGTAATCATAGACCAGATAGCAAGACGCATCCATGAGGCTCACGCCAAACATTTGGTTGATATTGAGATGATGTAGCGACATAACCTGTAGCGTTAAGCGGCCGTATATCGTGCAAAGAGAATACTCAGCACAGCTGATTCTATACATTTATTTTCGTTGTCGGCCTGTTGCATAGGGAACACATATGTCGCTCAGAGCTGATGATTGAAACTCACCTGTTTAACGATCCTGCGTACAGATTGGCTTGGCTGAAAGAGTTTCTCCTGGGTGACTGTATTCGTCAAGGAAAATGTACCGAGACGAAACATGTACACCATCCGGTTATCCTTGCCGTAGAACATCACTTCTTCGTGATTTTTTATCTCCACCTAATTATAAAGAACATGTCGAGTATGAACACCGCGAATTACCCATGCACCAACAGCTTGTTCTACGTTCTACCGGCTGTAAGTCCTCGGACTTTATCCTCCAGACAAAATCGCCGAACAGATCTCCATGAAGAACACTTCTCCTGTAAAGTGACAAAATCAAGACACACTGATGAAGCTCAACCCCACGACCGTGATTCAGCGGAGATACACACCTGATTATCAGGAGTACCGCGATAATCACAAGCGTGACGGCTGATCCAGCCACGGAAGCAACAATAATGGCAAACTTATCTACCCGAACTACGTGGTTAGATTAACGTAACTTCAGTAACGGCAGCTCATCGTGTACCTGTCAGAATACAGGCAGGAGCATCACCGCGGAATCCACAATCGGGCTCGTTGGGAGGCGGCCACTTCCCCGGCCATTGTGGTTCGTTGACCGCTTTCAGTTTGGTTTGGCCAGCTCGTTGGCGGAAAAGGGTCTGCACGGGTACAGCAGTTTCAGTCTAAGGCTTTGTCCAGTTTCAGCATAACTAACATACCCGAATAGCGGATGTATTCCAGTCCAGCTGATTGACGTGGATGGTGGGCTCGCGCTGCCCCGTGGGATCCATATAGATTTCGCCCAGATCACTGACGAATGTCCGGTTCATGAATCGTTTGGCCAAGCGCCTCCCGGACTGCCAGGCATGTTCTGCGCCAGATTCTCGCAATTCCTCAATCACCTACCAAATGTCAGTCGGCGTTAATTGTCGCATCACGCAATGGATCAACAACTAGACATTACGAGTCTTCTATTCCAACAACTAGACATGTGCTAACTAGACATGTACGCCTGTCTATTTGTTGGAATAGTAACTCCTTGTCACTTTTGACTCCTGCGTGCTAACGTTGTACACAGAGTTTTTCAACTTGTCCGTTTGCACATTATGCAGTTGCAGAAGGCTTTGTGCTGGATGCACTGCAATAGCAAGTTACGACTGCGTAACAGGTACCTCAGCCAGCGCCATCATGGCGTTATAGGTCGAAGCAACATGCGGCGTAAACTGCAATTTTAATAACAGCAACTCTGCAATGTTGTTCCACAACAAAATACGATAATTATACCGCTTCAAAGTGCTTATAGGTGTAGTTGTAATTAAGTCGTGAGCGATTCAGGGCATTGGGATAGAATGTTGACGCGTTGGCGGTCGACTGGCCGTATAGCGATTCATCGGGCTCGATGATCAACACGGACCGGTAAGCCACTCGGGCCGCCTCGTCATCCGCGTCGCCCTTCTCCCATGTCAGGTAGCCCACAGCCGGCTGCTTGGTGAATCGAAAGGGCGTCATTATGATGTACACCTGTCGATATTATATCATTACGCAGTATGGCTACTCTTCGTTACCGAAACTGAGACTTACGTGCTCCCCCTTGGTCAGATCAAGTTTCTGTGCTTCGACCTAAAAAAATTGTCTAAGCAATCGATAACATTGCCAATTAGGTTACCATCGCTTTAAGTAATTCGCCCACGTCTCTTTACCAGAAATTTACGAAATTCCACTGGCTCGCCGAAGAACAGATAGACTGCAAAAAGGTCAACTGTAAACTAAGTATAAATAGAAAACTATTATGACGTGCATGCTTTCCATGATTGAATTGGCAGCTCAGCTTACTGCGTGATAGTGCACTGATTCGAAGGAGTATCTGCCGATAATCGACGGCTGTATTCCGGGAGGTGAACATTTCCGGGTGGATTTGAAAGCGATAGTCCTTCCTGTCCGCCAACTGTCGTTCCAGAGTCTTGGAGAACTCGGTAAAGAAAAGATTGGCGCCCTGATCCGTTAGAAAGACCACAGAGTGCCACGAGTGCCGCTCCATTAACCGGATATAAAGCGAACCGTAGGCCGTTAGGGCGTTGCACGAGGTGGACACCCAGGTCGGCGCTTTGTTGCCCACTATAGGGGCATGTCCGGCCACACTAACAACACGTGCCGAGTCAGCACACTAACCGGGACACTTTGCGTTCGATATATTTAGTAGGTTAATTACCGTTAGCAAGCAGAAACCGCGTGCGCAAACACGTACTAAAATGAGCTTCGGTAACGAGGAGATAGCTCATTATAAGGTAACTATAATCCCATCTTCCAGCCGGTAATTTGTACAAAGAACTAACTGCAGGTCAGGAGTATACAACCGTATCGGCAGAAAATACCTGGACCTGTGGATTATTCTGGTACGCTCTGTCGGCCGGAATGATTGACAGATTCCGCAATATGTTTTCACAAATAGTCTGCCTCAGTTTTCAATCGTGCACGTACAGTACCTTGTCAGCAACAGCATATCCAGTTGTGTGGCCAGAGGATAGATTTCCCACAGTTCACTGCAACTTAAAGGATGTTCACATTATTCTCCGATGACACAGAATTTACCTTAGGAGATCAATTAGGAAGGAAACAAGCAGAAACAAAGTGGCAACGAACTTCTGAAATACCGAATGTTTCAAAGTCCGCACCCACAGTCCTATAAAAGCAAGTTAAGAGACTTATCTGGGAGAACCAACACCGTAAGAGAACAAGAATCGTTGGAGAGATGCCAGGAATTCTTGTAGATGAGGGATGCTGTGAGCTGGACGCTGTCGGCCGCGTAGCTCATGCAGTCGCCGTACTTTTTATCGGCCACTAGGTTTTGCCGCACTCGCAGACTAGGGTACAATCGGCCAATCTGTTCCAGAGCGAGGTCGTACGCCGGCCCGAGAAGGGGCATGGCGCCCATCATCACCGGCTGCAGCAGGATCAGGGTGATCACTTCAACATGCACTTCATGACAGCGAGCCACTGCTGCGCTGCTGTTATCATAGCTTAGAAGATAGTCCGCCATTTGCCAACGGAACACTAATATAAGATGTCAATCGATTGTCGAGACAACCCAACAAAAAGTCAGTCCTACATGATCTGGAGATACCATAATAGCGGATGTTGTTACTGCTTCTTGGAAGCATGAGCTGGACACGGTTTAGTAAACAGTGGCTTTGAGATGCATGGTAATAAACGCTGTGATTCTACAGGAAGCGGACGACGGATAAATATTGACGGAATGGGCTCACGTCGTGTACGCATGAACCAGTAGCGCTGCTAACAGAAACACATGATCGATACTCCTACTCGAACAAATTGCACCTTTTACTCGCTGGTTGAGTTCTGAGAACATTTATTATAACTAACCGGAAAACAATTACATGCCTATAATTTCATCCGGTCGCCAGCTTCTACTCACATACACGCATGCAATAAGCCTACCTTTTCTTTGGGCCTTAAATCGGATCAGTGAGAACCTAATGTCAAAATGAATGAATGTGTATTATAGCAAATCTATTACAAGTTTATGTTGGACATCTTCATTAGGACAATGAAGAGGGCTGGCTCAACCGGTCAATTTCTTTAATTATAGCAGCTTCGCGGAGTACAATTTGTCATTCGAATTCAACCAAGAGCAGCAATTCCAATTACGCATACATAGACGTACCGTACCTGCAACATTTCGGACATAATACCCTCTCATTAATACATACATGATACAACGTATAGATTATGCAAAGGTATGCTTCGATAAACAAACACCAGTCTTTATTGCAAATGCAATATTAACAGGGTAAACCGGTGATGCTGATGCACAAAAGGATGTGCTATACGAAGAAATTACTTTAATTGCAAGAGTGTTATTATGTGGGCGGCGTGTATCCTGCACTTTCTCCACCACCGTATTATCTCCCGCACACTCTTTGTATTCCTGAGAATACTTGCGGAAAAGTGCAGATGAAGAGAATGGGATCGGTGAGGAGTTGTATCTCATAGAGGAGAAAGACCAGCGTCTGCGCCATGAGACTGTATGTGCCAAGAAGCGGCGCAATCGTCGTGTACAGCGCCGCCGGTGTCCAGCAAATGAAGACGGTCAGTGTAAGGACCGTCAAGATGAGGAAGGAGCGTGACGGTCTCCGCGGGTTGGGTGTCTCACCTGTCGTTGTTGACGCCGGAATGTTTGACAGCTTTGCGCTGATCTTACGGTGAACTTTGCGCTTGTAGTAAAGAAACGGATATCCACCGACAACGACCAGCCATCCCAACCAGCCGGCGCCTTGTTGCACCGTTGCCCAGATCTCCATTTCCGGCTGCAGCAAATTGACCGTGCAGCCGTATACTTCCGCTGACAACCTGGATCTGTATAAAACCGCATCGACCGCGATCCCAGGGATCGTTAGAAGGTGACAGACGACGCAGCTAACCACACAGACAAGAATAGCGATTCTAGTTGAATGGTGATGCCGGTAGTGGACGGGAAAGGCCAGCGCCCAGAAACGGTTGATAGTGACGAGTGCATGGCTGTACGGCTGCAACAGGGTCACGGTCCACAAAACATACAAAAAGACAGTGCAGGCAGCGCCCTGTAACGGTAACAGTAAGTACAGCTCCTGGACAACGTTGGCGGGAGCGACCAGGACGAACCAAATGACGTCGGTTACCAGCAAGTTGATGATGTATACTGAGAATGCAGTGTAGAGTGACCGCTGTGCGAGAAAGGCAGCCAACACGGGAATGGTCAAAATTAACCCAATGAAGATGATGATGATATGCAGAGTACCTGTAATAGTCCAGTGAGCAACAAGAGAGCCAGTGTTCCTAAACAGGCTGTCATTAGAGAACAGGTACACACTAATGAGGCTGTCCGAAGCATT
>JAQGAU010001092.1:0-21497 GCA_034698045.1 Paramacrobiotus richtersi | reverse complement strand
CTCGGCTCGGGACTGGTGCAGCTGTACGCCGCTCAGGGACAGTATGAAGTGGCATGGAAACTGGTGCAGGATCTGGTATCCTGTATACGGTAAGCAGAGCGTATTGTATAGTTAGACCGAAGGCGCAAATCAAGTCTTATCGTCTTGGATACTATTGCGGTTAAAATCACTGAACTGTATGTCGTACGTTTACGCATACGTGTTCACCTGTTTTCTCTACTTCCTTTCTCTAGCTGATCTGATAGCCGCTCACATGCAGTTAGCATGGCCGCTTATCGGCCTAACCAGATTCGAGATTCTTTATCTTTCCATTCACGAGCGAGCTGGCTAGCTATATAAAAATAAATAAATGGTAGTTTATTGTACTATGCAACCGGGCAAGGCCCCCTCGAGGCAACAGACAGCAGCTAGATGTTTTCTCTGCATCTTACGTACGCCGAATCTTCGTTCGTTCCCTAATGAAAATCCTGTGTGTCGTCGTGTGCTTGATCGTGTAAAGAGTATGGTCACCTTTCTGAATCGTAATCTGTAAATCCACCACTTTGTATTCGTCCTGGCGAGCCTGATCGGCAACCCAGTTTGAGTGTGCAAGATCATACGTTTTATAATACACAGGTGCCGGTTTCAAATCATAAGAATGGGATTGATTGAACTTTCTTACAGTAACATACAGAGTCTGTATGTAATTGCGGTGCTTGTTCTCAGCACTGTAGTGTCACTTTGTGTACATCGATAATGTTTTACAAGGTGGTCTGGATAGACATTACTCCTCACTTCATCAGTTCCTTTTTGCAGCACGGTCTACCCGACCTTCCACGACGGACGGGCCGCCCTGTTGAGCTTGGCCGCAACGTGTCCCCTAGTGTGCCTAGGCTACATTTGGTGCAGCAAAGAACCCGTCCTTTCTCAGTCGGAAAACGTCCGCTTGAAATCCCTTTTCGTCGCAGCCTGTAGCGTCGCTCTTGGTTATATCACCGAAGCGCGGGGCATCTTTGCCAAATTGACTGGAGAGGACTCGGCGTCAACGAAAGAAAGCGATCAGATTCTGGTCGATTTGCAGGAAACACTTGGTGGATCATGGAAGGTGGTCCGCTCCATGAATTACCAGTACGGTGTTTTGTACCAGGTTGGAAACCCGCTATGATCGGGTGATTTGCTCAGTTGTTCTTTACTAATTTTTACATTTGTTGTTAAATTGTTACCGCGGCTTCTGTTGAGATAAAGATGAAGCTAAGCTTTCATTTCGGCCATATATTTGCTCTATTTTATTGCATCGGGTTGTAGTTGAATCCCACGGGTAGCTGTGGCCCCCAGAAATATAAGTACAATTCGCCAGAGACTTTTGCACCTTGTCACGACTCTTGGTGTCGAGAAACTCGTTCCCCCACTAGTGTCCTGCAATGGATTGGAAAATCCATGCATACGTATCAAAATGACCTCGTTCGAATACTTACTTATACAAACAAAAAAAGTAAGTATTCGTAAAACTTTGTTGAGAAATGAATTATTTAGAGCAAGGCACTCACCTGCAAGAAAGCACAATAAATTTAGTACGTTGAAATGCCGATTTGACTGACATGGCGATGAGTTCGAGGTAAAGTATGCGTAAGTATATTACACAGTATATAGACAAGAAAGTGTATGCGTATTTTTATCCAATTCCTATTAAATTATTACATGAACGCGTGAACGTAAAAGTAATTCAGTAAATTTAATATTTATGCAAATCTATAAACATAAGACTAGCATATTTAGAATCTGCACAACATTTCGATCAGATTTTCTATCTTCAGATCTAGAAACATGAATTCTTCGCGAACCACTGGGCCACTACGTTAGAGGGGGCCTTCCGCCGAAGTAATTTTCGTAAAGTTCACTTTAGGAGTGACTCTGGGTATTACTTTCTGGTCCATTAGCTCTAAGTTCTTGGTTTAGTTTCTTGGCAGGTTTTCTTTGCTTCGGTAGCTTTATTTCTTAGCTTTATTTCATTTTCCAGTTACTACCGTTAATAACGCACATCTTCGCAAAATTGTCAGAAGTAATCGTGTCACGCTCTTGCGCGAAACAAAGTACATCTACTTCTCCCTGTTGAGGTTAACTGAATAAGCCACTGTGCAGAATATAAAAAACCAGGATTGTGCTTGGGGGAATCTGGTTACGGGTTTCTGGACGAAACGACCACGAGCAGTCGGAGCAGATAATCGCGTGCGTTGTCGTTCATGTCATGCAACTGTGTTACGCAGAAGCTGCTTTTACTGACGACACATTCCGAAATATCACCAGCCATGCAGCCATCCGGTTAGCCTGAAGCCCACACATATCTGCAAAACTTTGCTGTGTCGCATGGCATTCAGTAAATACCGAGTACTGGTCTCTACGAACTATGACAGCCTTCGCAGTGCGTTGCTTATTCGTAGCGACGTTGAGGGAAAATCTAGCTGCAGTGCTGCTCCTGATGGTTTTAAAAGTGGAAGCCGCAAATGTTAATGGGAGATATCAACGGGTACGCACTGAATGTCACTGCAAGACACCTAGTATACGGACAGCAGATGAATTCGTTTGCCACTGCAATGACGTCGCCGAAATCAAAACATATTACTATCCCCTCGAGATCCCTCCCAACAATCTAACAGCTTCAGTCAGCTTTTTCATGGGAGACACATCCACCCAACTTGTCCTGATCAGCAAAGAAGAATGTTCATTACGACCAAGATTCAAGATATTGGACACAACGCCCAGACCAACAAACGCGACGCAGCCGACATTCATTCAGTTCAACAATTTCGATTTCGACGATGACCTCTCAAATCATTTCTGTCCATGGCTGGAGAACATTCGGAACTACTTGAAATCAGTTCATATACTGTGTGGCACGATGCGGACTTTACGTCGAGGGATGCTTCAAGGTTTCATAAACCTAGGAGGGCTGTCTATTGTTCAAACGAGTTTGCACAACATCGACGCACGAGGGTTTGCCGAACTAGGAGGTGGACTACCCACTATTCACTAAAATGGGAGAACTATTTGTGGTTGGGAATCCTTTAGAGTCTTTTGACTGGTCCGTGCTTCAACCGCAGACAGACGTCTCAAGAAACTGCCCACAGGCACACACGGGTCGCTTTGTAGTGACAGAACACTGGGTGATGTCGCTAGTTAAATTGATGGAGATCGGAGCTGGTACAGCACCAGAGAAGGTTCTGTTTACATAATTGCTGCGTGCACGGGAAAACACGGGTTTATTGCGTGCACGGGTGGCCGCACGGGTTTTCACTCCGTGCACGGGTTTCGGCCCGGGTTTAGACTGTGTGCACAGGGTTTGTATCTTTTTCTGGTATTCATCAATTCGTTGTGTTGGTTACAGATTCACCAAAGTATTTTTATGCAGTTTTTCTCTTCTTGAAATTTATGAAAACCGAAAAAGTAACCTTCGCATGCCATAATCTAGGAACAACGATTACTCTCAACGTATTCCTCACGGGCGTCGAGCGAATGTTTCGTCAAGTGACGCTCTGTTAAAGGGAATCTCTTTCCGAGGCAAGTGCTCCTGTACTGTATACCAATCCTAAGGTGTTCACCATCTTGTACTACTTGTTGTGTATTTTAGACGGATATTATGTCGTAAAAACCGGAGATACTCTTCAGGGACTCGCCGAAAGATTCGATACATCAGTACAGCAAATCGTCGACGACAACGGGATTAGCAAACCGGATCTGATTTTTCCTGACCAGAATCTGAAAATCACTTAGCGAACTTGTTGCTTATACATGTACTGTTCAGTACTGTAATCGATCAAAAATTACAGAGGTGAAATAAATTTGTACGTATATTATACATAGTATGCTTAATAGCATGCTTAATCATTTTACGTTTTTTAGCTCTAAGAGGCCTAAGCTGCGTATCTGCAGTACAGGAAGCATTATTTTTCAGATAATGTATGTGTTTTCTCAGTTTCGATGACTGAAGCAACCAATGTGACTAATCGCCTTTAGCTGTTTGGTTTGCGTACTCTGTCCGTGAGACCTTTCCCAGACATTTAGGCTATGTAGTTCGTATCCTTGCTACAGTAACTACTACTTAAGTCTGTTTTACTGATCTTTGCGCTTCTGCAAGGGATCGAAGCTTAGTCAGCGAGAAACAAATGCAAGCGGTTAAGCAAACGAAATGGTCCATTAGTTGCAAAGTGATTTTAATTGACGTATATATAACACCGAAGCGTATACATAAATACATACAGAATTCACAGAAAACACAAAATTCAGTACAACTGAATTACGTTGATATACTACACCTCTGGGTGCTTAAATCAGCAGCTTTAACCTTGTGAGTACGGTACAAGAGTTCACCAAATAAATCTGAAGCACCCTACGGGCCTGATCAACGGTCAAAAAGAGCGCTTTATTATGGTAAGCAGGTTGTTTTTTATTTCCGCGCTTCGAGATTCGTATACAGCGCAGGAAATGATGCACTGATAATCCTGAAAATGATTACTTCCGATTGTAAATATTAAGTTTAACCTAATGTGGGGAGTTATCGACATTTCTACGCAGAAACAATCTACGGCAGCAGTGTACCGCTTAAGCTAATGGTGCCGAATACGCACATTACACATAACTCAAAGTAACTGAAACAATAAAACAGACACAACAGAGTTTTAATGGTGAATGTGTTGACTAGCTATAGGCGGCATTTATAAAAGATCTCCGAAACAGGGTACAAGAACTGGACCATGTGGATATGTTCAAGGGCACAGTATATGGGCAGTTGGCCAGAGTAGCGTTAAAACCTTAAGTGTTTCTTCGGTACGATTCGTTGATGCTTGCATTTTTCTTAGAGGTTTCATGCGGTTTTAACAGCGGTGGTAATCCTGAATAAGGGACTGACACGATGCATCCACTTATTTTCAGCTAACTGCCAGACTATTTGCTAACTTATTCGCACCGGTAGCTCTGCTATCCACGTTTAAACATTCCACTTGACTATGTACTGCAAAGTAATTTATAAGTCCCTGCCGACGCGTCAATCCACAATCATATCTTTGTTTGACTGGAGCTTATCACATATCGTAATGCCTAATTAGAGAATGCTTCGTTTTACTGTCTACATGTTGTTCTCCGCCTTTTTGGTCAACTGCAAATCCATCAGTCGTGCTTATTCACTTTTATTAAACGAGCAAGAAGATGATCCTCAAGGTTATTGTTCAAATGAAGGCGCGTCGAGATGCAGCCACTGCTACAAACCAGACTATACAATGGTCAGATGCGGCGACTGCGACGAAACAACGAGCGACAAACTCAAAGTAGCTTTGTCACGCTGCTGTGAAGATCACTTCCAAGCCTGGAAGGAGAAGAAACCTTTGTGCGTTATAAATGACTTGTACTGTGCTACTTCGGAGTTAGACATTTCCATCCTGCCAGTTCCAGCGATTCTTCCAATATATTACCTCTTTACCAGCAAGTTTTACTCGAGGTTCTGAAGGCAGCTGTAACCAGTTGTATTAGCGGCCGGCCGCCTCGCGGCACAGGCGAAGATATGCGCAGTATCCCAGTGCCATACGTACCACGGTCACTTCGAGGTAGGCGCTCCTTTACACAAAGCCGCGACTAGTACTTACTGTGCATTTTTAGGCGGGTATATCGTGCAAGCTGGAGACGCGCTTTCGAGCCTCGCCGAAAGATTTGAAACGACTGTAAAGCAAATCGTCGCCGACAACCGCATTGACAATCCGAATTTGATTTATCTTGGCCAGAACCTTACAATTTCCTGGCCGGTGTAGGGCGTGCACGTTTACTGCTTTTTAGTCGATGTATGTTTTGAACACCCACGTCCATGATAAGGCAAAGCTCTGACATTTCAGCGCTGATATACATGCACTAACAGTGATATACTGATATCCTTGCTGGGCTCCATTAAGCGGACGACACAGAAGTACTGAGATTTTGTTGATGCTTTATTTTTCTAGTGTAAGAATGGGTCCGCTTGTAAAGGGACACAGATCAGTAAAAGCAATTAACTAGCCATTAAATACCAATTAAGCAGCAGCAAAAGAATACAAAACGCTCAATGTTTCGGAAAGGTCACGGCCAGACTACTATGAGCCACAAGCACGACTAGCCAAAAGCGATATTTCTTGCGGTTTAAATGTGTGAAAAAATGTAAAACGTACCTTCCGATGAAAAGGTCCTTGGTATTATAGATACAGCATACAAGAATTATAGCAACCGAACGGGCAAAGCTGCGATAACAAAAACGCCACATAATATAACCATCGGCGATAACCTGCTTTCCAGCGAGTGGACGACGTCAAATATTCTACAGTGGCCAGTGTACTTTATCTACAATGCCAGCGCTACGTGGTTGTTGATTTCTTCGCTGGTTGCCTTCTATATAATAGTATTAAATGGCAGGTGTGTTTCTGTTTTTTAGTGTCTAACTGTGTGTTGAATATAGCGACACGAGGATATGTACAGGCGAAAAGAGATTAAATTTTGTATAATTCAGAATGCTAGTTAAGAACGGAGTTTGACAAGTACATATATTTGCCGTCTGTTTCTCGAAATAACCGAGCTGGTGATGCTGGTTGCATTTTTGACACGTTGTCTCGTAGCATATCTTCATGTGACTTTCCACCTTTGTTTTGTATGGTGGCCTTTGCCAACCAGATTTATTATACCAAATAAACCCCTGTTCGTCTGACTGTAATACGTGCCGTTGCTGTAGCTGGTACCCACGAATTAAGGTGCACTCCTTGAGAGCGATCGGCAGCTACTGTGTATATCTGTACACGCTTAACAGGTAAACATATCTGCCGGCTACTGGCGCACTGTCCGTGGAGTTTCTTAAAACGCAGTTTGATAACAGACATACTGTGATACAGTTTTGCTACTAAGTTTTTTAGATAGTTTGTCGCTCTGAGCAATGCACACGGTGAATTTACAGTAAACCATGTAACATGTTGCTGGCGATATGCGACAAGTTTACAAAGCACAACATTATATGAGTTATGTCTTGTGAAAAACGGTGGCAGATGCTAACAAAACTTGTAGCTTTGCACAGTTTGAAATTTGCATTACCAAATTGCTGATATCTGTTGCACTTCTAATTTTGAATTTTTTGCTGACCCGAGTGTCGGGTAACTACCACCACACAACGCGAGTGTTCGCGAACAACATCTGATCGAAGTATTCTTTCATTACTGTAGTCTGTAGCGCAGGAAAAGCCATCCGTTTTAAGTACGTATGTACTGACACGGCACGGCGAAATTGGTCAAGGGTATATTGCCTGTTGACCAGAATAGCGTTAAAAACTCAAGTGTTTCTTCGGTATGATTCGTTGATGCTAGCATTTTTTTCTGATAGGTTTTCTGCGATTCTGTCAAGGGCGGTAATCCTGAATAAGCGACTGACACGATGCATCCACTTACAGTATTTCTAGCTGACTGTTGGAGAATTTGCTGACTTATTCGTTCCGGTAGGTTTGCTATCCGCATTTCAGTATTCGGCTTGACTATGCACTGCAAAATCGTTTAAAAGCCCTTCCGATGCGTTAATCCACTGTCATATCTTTGTTTGACTTGATCTCATTAGAGTAATGCCTAACTGGAAAATGCTTCGTTTTATTGTCTACATGCTATTTCCCGTCGTTTTTGTCGACTGCAAGTCTGTCCATCGCGATTATTCGCTTGTATTCAAGTACCAGGAAGATGATCCGCCAGGCCGAATGTGTGCCATGGACGGCTCTTCGAGCTGCAGCAACTGCTACCAACCAAATATAGTGGCTGAATGCAGCGATTGCGATGAAGCAATGAGTGACTTACTCAAAGTAGCTGTCACACGTTGCTGTGAAGATCACTATCAAGCTTGGAAGGAGGAAAAAACTTTGTGCGATGTAAATAATGTCTACTGCTCTTTTGTATCCGGTTTTTTTCTGCCAGTTCCGATGTACCACTTCACCAGTAAGTTTCAAAAACAGATGATTACAAATTTACAATGTCGCAAAATTTTACTAGATTCAACCACATAACAGGGAAATACTGTTATTATCAACTCATACGTTTTCTCTGCAGGTGATCCATGCACAGGCGAATATATGGAAGCTATTTCAGAACCTTACGTACCGTTCTCTATCCGCCCAACTCCGCCTTGGGTGTTTTGACTCTGCCTTTCACTCTGCCTTGTCCACTTTACCCTGACGCTTATTTTGCCGTATAAACTTTGACTTTGCCGTTGACCTTTGACTTTTTGCCGTACCACTTCGCCGTAAAGTATCTACATTTGCAGTAGCCGCAGACATTCCACTATTTTGTTTGTTATTGTTACTGTAGTTATGTATCTTTATTATTTTTGGTGACACTTGAACTAGAAATAATATATATTATGATAACCAACCTTCCTGCAATTTTACCATGACTATGCATCTGGCATGAGATGCACCGTGCAAGCGTGCTGTAATGCACGAGCGAATACGCTCTATTTACCAAGACCTACAGTCTCTGGCGCCTGTCTGGAGACGGAAAAAACACACACGAATAAAGGATATCGTTACTCGTAAGGGCAGAACACATCTGGAGCGGTTGCTCCAGTCGAAAACAGAGAACAAGGAAGAGCCAGCATCGTACGCTGACACAAGAGATATTCGATAGACGGTTGTACTAACACGATTTCGAGAGCGAGTTTTTGTCGACCCTGTTTTTGTGAACGAATCGAATGTTTTAGTTACTTAAGGGAACTGCTAGCAGACAACACTGTGCCCAAAATACATGGTTTTTTTGCGCTATCAGCAAGTTTAAAATTAGCTCTACATAACGGCCGCATGCGCAAGGCATATAGCTGCACAATGGTGTGCCGCGATCCTCTCTGGCTCCATTGTCCACTGAGGTATTCCTCAGACAATGAAAAAACGTTGGAAGACAACTCTGAATTTGAAAGTTTTCTCGATTTGGGCTTGCGAGTTGCGAGACGACAGTCGACGTCTTTTGTCCAGAAAGACTAACAACTGGAACAAATTTTGAATACGTTCAAAATGATTAAATAAATCTCGAGAAACACTTTTGAAAAGTGTTTTTTTGGATTTCTGCATTAATTTTCGTGTTTTCTTAATATGTATTTCAGTTGCTAGTCCTTCTAGACGAAAATACGTCGATTTTATTTCGCAAATTCGATTTCCCTAACCGGGAAAACTTTCTCATTCAGAATTGTCTTCCGAAGTTTCTTCATTGTCTGATGAAAAGCTCAGTGGACAACGGAGCCCATGATGACTACTTCAAGTATATGGTTTATTTTTGTAGCATATTTGGATGACGCGCAATAGAATCGACAAAATGTATGTCAGTCCGCCAGTTTCGTTTCCTGCACTGCGTGACATCAATCTCGAATCGAACAGACTGTGAAGCATTGGTGCAGATGTTGTGGCTACTTGGCAGGAGGAGTCCATGCTGGTGGAACTGATTTACAATCGTCTTTGTTCCACAGACAGCCTTTGAAGATGCTGCTCCTTGGTGCCGCTGTTCCAGGTCGCAAAGCGGACCAGTTCCGAGTTGCGGGTGTTCTGCGGACAGACTGACAGAGAAGATTACTGTGAGACCACGTTTGTCAGCCGCACATCGAAGTGTACCAGTCCATGCGTCAAAGATGGCAACTTGACCGATATTGCCCAGCTATCCGATTACGATTATTGTAAGAAACAGTGTTGTCGCAGCAAAATCTCGCTGGTCCTTGGTTACTATCATTTTGGGCTTTTAATAAACGACCAGCACTGTACTTTCTTGTAGGTAATGACTTCGATGTGGACACAATGTCATGTGAACCACCCTGACGTAACGCGAGTGTGGCGGACACATTGCAGGCTGAATGGTGAGAACAAGTCAAGAAACGGTAATTGTACAGTTGCTTTGCCGCAGTTAACATGTATTGGCAATAATCCGCGCCACACTGCTTTGGTAACCTAGAAAAACTTCTTTATTAATGCTAACATTGATAAATGTCATCCCGGAGAATGTATCGTTTACTCCGTATGTTCTGTTGGCTATGTAGTCAGTGACCCGGTTTGCAGTTTACATGTCTGCAAACGAGCAGCCCGAAACAACAGACCACAAAATGACAAACACAAAAAACCGCAAACAATAATTACAACAGTGGAGCCATAAGACAAAAAGAGAAAAAAAAAGCAAGATACTGCTGTAAGCCACAGTCGATCGATCACTGCCGAAAGCAAGGTTGAATACCGTCGGCAGGCACGGCGGCAAAGCGATGGTGTTCGATATCGCAATGGATGTAGGCCAATGTAGGATAATCTCGTACGGATGGTTCTTGCAGAGCTGATGCGAATAGCGCACACACGGAAAACAGACCTTTTGCGCCGAGGACTACTGCCCGTGCAGCATGTATTAGAATTTCGGTTAGGCGATGTAATCGCGATGGAACAAATGCTGTCCATGATGTCTTGTGTCGACATCGTACACAAGGCGACGTAACAGTTGACTGTGGATCTGTTAACTCGCGTGCGCGCGAATAACGCCCCCGGTCGAAGGAAGCTTTCTCTTTTGTTGCGGGTGCATCCTAAACCTTAGCTCGCTTTTTATGTACGGCAGCTTCTACCTTATCTGGGTAGATCCAGATCCCAACTGAAGCTGCTAAGCGGATGTCAGTATCTACTCATCAAAACCGGGCGCTGGGATGAACTGGACATGGACGATAGGTTATGCGAGCACTGCCACGTTCCAGAGGATGCAAGGCCCATACCCTCTTTCACTGCCCACTGCACCTACCGGTACGGGGGCTGGTGCTCACCGAGACTAAGAAGTCTGCGCTGAGCCCGCATGGTGAGCTTATTGCTGATTCGGATGATGTCGTGTAATTTGCATGATACTGGAACCGATGTATGTGCTGTTTTTGTGTGACCTGTACAGTCTGTACTTGACTTATCAAATGGATTTTTGTGTGTAACAGTTATAGTACTATTATGGTGCTGCATTGTCTGCTGTCTTCAACCTCCATTTAAAATATACACGAACAGTTTTATTTCCTCGTGGCATGTGCAAGAAGACCTGTAATAAACATCTCGTCGGATTGTTGTTTGTAACGATTGTCCTATGATTAAACGGGCCTAAAGCTGTGCTGGACGCATCGGTGAGGATTGTTATGCTCGAAATTAGAAGCAGCCCAACAACACCCTTCTAATTAAACCTTAAAATATTTCGGCTTAAAATGTCAGCCTGAAGACTGAATTTTGTTCAGAACGATGCACTTATTGCTGCGAACGAACGATGCGCTCTACGTGAAATACATATGTGTGTGCAGTGGGTTTCTCTTAAAACACAGTTTAAACATATCAATCTTGTGATACAGTTTTGTTTCTAAAATCTGAATCTTTTAGATAGTTTATCGTTTGGAGAGAAACCCCCGCTGAATTTACGGTAAATTGCACGTAGCTGCAAGCCACTTGCTTGTGAACGGTCTACAAAGCATGCGAGTTAGGTATTGTGAAAAACGGTGGCAGATTCTAACGAAATTCGATCACAGCCTTGCACAGTTTGCAGGACTAAAGTGCATGATATCTGTTGCACTTCACTAATTTTTTTGATTTTTGCTGACCAGTGTACCCGGTAACTACCGCCACACAGTTCACAATAAAGTGTTCTCGAAAGAAATCTGATCGAAGCATTCTGTGACTGATGCAGTCTACAGCGAAGACGAGGGCATCCGTTTCAAGTACTGTACTGACATGATGCGCCGAAACTCGTACATTCTGCAGAACTACTGAGAATTTGCTGAACTGCCTGTGTGGTGGTGCGGAAGGGAATTCGCCTCTTCTAGCGCTATATAACCGGTGTACTGGCTGTCGGATTTTATAACGTAATTGTTAAACCATCCAATCTTATCTCGCTGATTCACTCGTGCCTTAATACTCGGCATCGCGCACAAAATTGCGGCGGCATTGCCTTTAATTAATAGCAACAGAAAAACGTTGTTTTAAAAAAGATCCAGGCCGTGGATCACCCGATTTCTCGAAAAGTTTACGACCTAAAAATTTAAACAGCTCCTTTGTCGACTCACTAAAAACACCAAGGGTCTCAAGTCTCAACAAGCGACAGGATGGAACCTGTACTGGTTCGACAGTGAAGTGTAGTGTAACCTCTTGCGGGCATCCGCACGCTGCGCTGCCCATCCCGCTTTTCTTCCTGAGCGAGACTGGTACCTTTCATAGGCTTTTTTTGATAAAACAGTTTTGAACTGAAACGTAAACATTTTCTCGGGGAATATTCGCATAAACATACGGCTTATATCGGAAACATCTACAGACTCTGATAAGTATAAACAAATTTTTTATTGCATCCAGTACAAATGGTGATAATTTATGAATTTCATAACTGGAAACCGTTCCAACGGTTCATTTGCGTATGGATCAACTGTAAACGAGAAACACGTGTAACTTACCTCCTGGCAGTGCGCGTTCACTGTATATTTATTTGCTGGACATATAACAATCAAACAATAAAAGTTGTATCGACCGTCGTGGCGCCGTCAACAGTACAAACTGTTCACATTCCACAAGCTCGTTTTCTCCCTCCATGCTTGGTGGTGGTCTTTGCAACAACCGTTATGGGAAGAATATATAATGGTGACGAATCTTGAGCTGCATCGAGTCAGTACAAATCCATGCCTTAACAGATCATAACAAGTAGCTCAAATACAAAAGCGGTATAGCGGCATCAAACTGTATTTATGAGGCACTGGATAACTCAATAACGGTTGCGAAGAGAAGGTTTTTGGAGGCAAAAATAAAAACTGTTCGCATATATTTAAATGGAAGGTAAAGCGCAGCTGACAATGCAGCACAATCATAAATTATTATAGCTATTAAGGCCAATGCAAGCAGACGGAAGTGAGCCAAAATAGGTTGTTCTTTGCGCTATCTGCAAGTTTAAAAATAGCTTTTGCCGCATGCGCAAGGCTTTCAGCTGCACAATGGTGTGCCGCGATCCTCATGAGTGGCTGTCAGATGTCATGTTGGATTACTAGAGTCTAGGTACTTGTCCTAAATATTCTCTACGTTCAGCTAGCAGTAGAATTAACGCCTGCGCTTGGTTTCGTAATCATTTCACATGTTCGCAGGTAACCGTGCACGAGTTCACGAAATGCAGTTGTACTATGCAGCAACTGCTTTTTAATAGCTGAAAATTCTGAAATACCGCTTTCCAGGCACCCGGCTATTCTGAAACTGCTTGCCTCCAGCATTCGGTTTGAGGCCTTTTATGCGGCCTACACATTTGGACGGAATAGGAATGCGGAATCGGAGTGCTATGTCGGAACGGAACACAGTTTTACGCAATCTGCGTCGGAACCTTCAACCAAAGCGTAGGAACGAAATGGAGTTTTACGGAGTAGGAATCGGAATCGGGAATGATCATACTAGGGATATTCTTAACTAAGATTGACATTAAGCTTGTTTCCGGCAGATACAACCTGGGCAGGATTACCGAAAACATGGGTACACCATTACATGTGTCATGTATAGTGTAGAGCTTCTTCACACTTTTATGGAACTCCAACGTGGGCATTCCAAGCGTGCCGGTGTATATCACGCAGATGATCTGGCGACGCTATACTTGCATCCAAAACATCGATATACACACACCGCTCAGAGATCCGATCGACGCAACGTAGTCAAAAGTGAAAAAACACTTATGCTATTACAATTCAGTATTTCAGCACTTTCTAAAACTCCTAACCTTAGTCCGCATGCCTACGAAGACGATTCTGAAGTGTCAAAACCAGGGAGGCGTGTGTATGAAACTATAAATGACTTTTTCAATATGCTGTATTTTACCTGAGTTGTAAAACACGCTTCTCAGGTGATGGCGGGTCACTGGAGTCACTTTAATACTTGTTAAGTTTTATACAGCAAGTCTTGAGAAATTCCGCAAACCACACAATTACTGGGGCAAGATATTCGTCCAACCGATTCCGTGCAATGTTTGGATGCTGCGCGCACAAACCAATTCAGAAGCCGTTATTGTGTACATGTACAGTTGATGTGTACTTCGTGAGCAAATAAAGTATCAATGCTGTATGAATTCGAACTGAAAAATGCAATGCCGTATGTTCTCTTGTGTTATTCTGTTGCACATTGACTGATTCTAGCAGCGATTATAAGTTATAACGATGCGTATAAAATCCCTAACCAGCGAAAGAGGGTCATTATTTTTGTTTCCAGTCTGGTTGCTGTACCTCTACATTTTCCGCTGGGTTGGTCATGCTCACTAAACAGCAGGTAAACATTTTAGCCTAATGATGATGAAAGGTCGAGAGAGTGTGTGCCAGTTGTTAAGAAGCTAAAATCCAGCTTTGATTCAATGTAAATTAATTAAGGCGTATGCCATTATAAGAAAAAGAAGTTTGGTGAGCAACACTGCGTTGTGTAAACGAATCGTATCGCTTCCAAATTCTAAAACATCACTGTTTAGAAAAGCCACGAACGTCTGTTGTCGTCAATGCTAAAAGCACTTTTTACGAGGCCTTTGTCTTTCAGATCCTGTTTATTTCATCCACTAAATTTTTTTGAATGCCCCTGCTGAATAGGCTCATCGCGCCAGAGGTCAAGTTTTAGATAGTGGTCCTAGGAGGTTTCAAACCGTAACAAAAATATGTCTGAAGGTTAATTTATGCTGGCAGTGATACCTAGTATGATCGTTCCGATTCCTATTCCGTAAAACTGACTCCGTTCCAGCTTTTCGTTTAGATTCCGACATTTTGCTTCCGACACAGATTCTGTTAAATGGTGTTCCGTTCCGACAAATGCATTCCGTTTCCGTATTCCTGTTCCGTTCAAATGTGTGCGACTGCGCGGTCGCTCCTGCCTCTCAGTGTGACTGCAGACCGAGTATACCTGCCGCTTAATTATATTGTCGATGTAAAACGAGTTTTCCGGTTACAAACCACGTCATTTCCCTTCGGCTTCGGCAAACGTCGTGCAGTATTTCTTTTCAAAACAGCTGGGAGTAATTGTGTCAACCAACCTTTCCGGCAAGACTTTAATAGAGCTGTTTCTGACTGTTGGTGTAATCAGGCTGTAATGATAATCGTGAACAGTAGTTCCGTGGAACGCAACTTTCTGTTCCCAAAGAAACTGCTTCTGTCGGCTGAAAAGCCTGAAACTATCGCCTGCCGGGCACACGGCTAGTCTAATACGCATATATAAATATCTGCAACATTTGCGGTGCAGCGTGGCACTGCAGTAGACGCTCCCTGTGAGCTTGTAGGATCTAATTCGTAATGCGTTGCTTAACTGTACCACTATGTATGGCAAAACCCGTTGCGCTGCTTCTGTTGGTCCTGAAACTGGAAACCGCAGACGCCATTGGGAGATGTGAAGTGACATGCGCGCAATGTGAATGTAAAGCATTTAGGACCCTAGATGAATTCATCTGCCGATGCTATGACTTTGTCGAAAACAGAACATACAATTACCCTATTTCGGAGATACCTCCTAGCAACTTACCCGCTCCAGTCAGGTTTTTTATGGGAGAAACATCCACCCAAAAGGGTGTGCCGGACAAGGAGGAATGTTCAAAACAGCCAGGATTCAAGATACTTGACCTGGCGCCCAGACCAATAAACACCACTCTGCCGGAATTCATTCAGTTCAACAATTTTGATTTCAACGATGATCGCGCATATCATTTTTGTCCATGGTTGGAGAACATCCGGGACGATTTAAAAAGTATTCACATATTGTGCTGCACGATGAGGATTTTACGTCGAGGGATGCTTCGAGGATTCAGCAATTTGGCAGGTTTTTCCATTGTCCAGACTGGACTGCATAATGTCGAAGCCGTAGCGTTCGCCGAATTCGGAGATGGACAGCCCACTAAACTGACAGAACTGTTTGTGATTGGCAATCCTTTACAGTCGTTTGACTGGTCTGTCCTTGAACCGGTTGCGTTCAATCTCGAGGTAAGATGCGTACTCCCTTGCACCTCGCAGTGCATCATCAAGTACAAGGAAACGTTTCCTTGTACTTGATGATGCACTGCGAGGTGCAAGGGAGTACGCATTCCGTCAGTTAACTGACGGAATGCTTATGTAATCGTGTGATTGTGACATTGACTTCTAGTCTTCTACTGTAAGTCACTACTTGGCAGAGAAAGCAGTTTCTACTACTAGGCACAAGGATTTTTGGCACGTATCCCGTGTGCACGTTCCGTATACTTCTTTTCAACTTCAAAGCAAAAAATGCTCCAGGGCAGTTGGGCTTAAATTTCTGTGGGTTCTCCAACAGAAAGAACCGGCTGATTTTCCAGGAAGCTCATCGATGCAGAAAGAGCATATGTGATAGAACGTCAGATGCCTGACACTGCAAACTAGTAGTGTCGCGAACTGAGCTGCATCTTTATTGTGCCAGCTCAGGAGCTGCTCGCTAGCAGACGGGCTCGTCACCAAGCACTGTCGCAGTTATACAATGTTTTCCAGAGTAGATCTCCGAACCAAAGTTCGCCAGTTCTTCGGTGGTTAATCGCGGTCGACTTATGCATAAAACTACACTGGTTTGAGTGCTTTCGAACCATCCATATAACACCTCCAAACGCTTACTGGGAATTTTTTTACGGCATGGTTTATCAGACCAAGTCTGACCATACAAACTAAGTTCACCCGCTTCCCGTTAACACTGGTATCCACATGTAGGACAATAGTGGGTTTACTAGAAACCAGTTCGTTGAATGCGGCTTAAAAAGTTGTCATAGAAGCGCGATAAGAATTTGCCAACTACTGCCCACGGCTGGGATATACGTCTCGAAACGCTTCAGGTCGGACTTTGCCCGAACATAGTGTATACGTGAATTATCGACGCGGTTGTTACATATGACGACTTGTGTTCAGTCAGCAGTTACACGTACTCAGTCTTTTGTAGCACATTTGGTTGACGGACAATCATATCATGGAAATGTTTGCCAGTTCACCGGTAGCCTTTCCAGCACTGCGTGACATCAACCTTGAAAAGAACAGACTGCAAAGCATAAGTGCCGATGTCGTAGCTACCTGGCCGGAGGAGTCCTTATTCGTGGAACTTCTTTATAATCCCCTTTGTGCCAAAGACAGCCTTTGCAGATGCTGCTCGTTGGTGCCACTATTCCAGTTCGCAAAGCGGACTCGTTCCCATTTGGGCGTGTTCTGCGGACACACTGAGAAGGAAGATTACCGTGAGACGACATTTGTCCGCCGCACGTCGAAGTGTACCAGTCCATGCGTCAAATATGGCAACTTAACCGATATTGCCCAGCTGTCAGACTACGATTATTGTAAGGAAACATGTGATCACCGTCACTTCGTACCTTTCCTGGTTTTTTTTAAGGTGAAATCCCGGTGAAAACGATTATTTGGCCAGGACACGAATGTAGCATCAGAGAACACCCATACAATCTTTTAGAAAATGAGAAGGTGGATCTCCATCGACCGTTTGTGAGCGCAGTGTGCTGCTGTTGCGCAATATGATAAAAGCCTACACAGAGATTCATCCCTCAAAATTCGCATTCATTTCTGTTCAATTTGCTTCGACGATCTATCAATAAATTCGCATAAATATGACGATTCTAAACCAATTTCCGTTGTGAAATTTTACAATTACTTTTAGATTTTTTGCCAGAATGTTTCGGAATTTATTTCAACGTCAAAAAGATCGCGATCTTAACGTGTACTTAGTGATATCTCATCTAAACCAATTGGATGGAAATCGAGTATTTTGGCAGCGGGAGGTAGTATGGATTGTTTGGATTATGGGGCGTGGCTGATTATTCTGATTATTTGGCTGTGGCCATTCAGTGCGGGGCTGACGTCACAAGGCAGAATAATCGAAATTCGAATAATCAACATAATCAGACGAACAATCCTTATGGTGAAACTAGCTAATGTAGATACGTCTTTTCACTTTCAAGACAATTGTTAATTGTGGGTGTTGTTTGTAGTTTTTCCGCTGAGTGGTACTGCTTCGCACAAAACCTCTGATTTGACCGGAGCGTAACCTCAACTCCACTTGCTTGCAGGTAATGACTTTGATGTGGATACAATGTCATGTGAACCATCCTGACCAGTGACCGGACCTGGCATAATCGAGTACGGTGGACTTACTACAGACTGGATAGCATGGAAAAAAAAGTGTTAGCTTTGTAATTTAAATAACTAGCGGACCTAAAATTTACTAATGTAGCAAGTAATGCAGTATATAATATAGCAAGTATTTTGCGACCAGACTTGAAGTCCCAAATGGGTTGTCTGCTCTTGTGTTGTAATAATAATAATAATGGCAGAGTGAGAACCAAGAAAGTAAAACTTAACAATTGAAAAGATACGAGGACATCGACATGCTGTGCGCCGCCTACGTCACATCTACATGCAACGCGCCACCCTGCCCTGTGACTCACAGCACATGCTGTGGTAATGCTGTCTGTGCAGCTTAAGCGGGTGGCGCGTTGCATGTAGATGTCCTCGTAAACAAAAAAGAACACAATTTATAAACAATGAAACTTAACTAAGAAAATAACATAAAGGAAACAGGAAAGTGGAATACGAAGCTGCCCGAACAAGCAAAATTACAGATCTCGCGCGTAGCCAGGTCGCGACATTTTTGCTCCGCGCGAGAAATCTCCCGCGCGTAGCCGATTAACTACGCGCGGGAGCACTCTCGCGCGTAGCCACTTCGTAATAATTATTATGGCCAGTGGTGACTGGCAAAGCACTTGTCACTGACACCATTGAGCAGTGACCGCGACTGACCGCTGGTGAGTGATGACCATTGTTTATGAGTTATGAGTGCAAATTATGAGTTATGACTTATGAGTTAAGACCAGCAATTATGAGTTATGAGGTACAGATACATATATAGCCTCCCTATGTCAAGAGCCAGCAGTTGAAAAACCGTTGGAAGCTGCATGCCTGCATCCGTAGAAACGCATCAGCCGCCACGAAACTTTCCTTGTTTGGTATCATCATTCTTCTCAAAGTTTTGGGGTTTTTTTGGTTAATGGTAAGGGAGAACTGGTGCGCCAGGAAGTATCCAAAGTTTGACAGATTCAAGGCCCCAACCAGAACACCGAGGCGTGGCGTTGCGAAGGGTGTTTTGCACCTTACGCTATTTTTCCCCCATGGTGATTTGATTCTTAACTGCAGCAAAGCCATTAAGGGAAAGGGTGAAATATCACGAGCCAGGGTAACAGTCGAAATCGGCGAGCAGGTTGTGTCAAAAACGGTCAAATGACGGTATCAAAAAACACAACGAAGCGTAAGTGCTTTCGAGATTTTTCTTACGCCACGTAGGTTGTGATAAACGGAAGTCGCTCCTACACCCTGTAGCAAACGGTAACGTTTTTGCTCGGCACCCCTTACCCGTTGCGTAATATGCGAATGGGGCCTTATTTCTCTGATCTAGAATAAATGGTGAAGACTGAACAACCGATGGAAAGGAGACTACAAGTTAACTCTCAAGGGCTATTGAGGTGTTCCAACTGTGGTTTGTATGTTTCGTTGGTCGTAGAACGCTGTGGAAGAGGATGTTCCAGGAATGGGAAAGCAGCGCCCACAGGATCTGTTGCGTCGTATGCCGCGGTATCAACCATTAAATAAGCTGGAAAATGTGTAAGTGATTTATGTCCGTGTGGTTCTTCTCTGATTGTGCCTCGTTTTGCAAGGTTTTTATAACCAGAATATCTGGAGAAAATTGGCGTTATTTGTTACGTACATACATGCACATACATTATTGACCGAAGCGAAGCGGAAGTCCTGCATGTTCAAGAGTTCTGCAAAATCGCTGTTGCGAACCATTTCTACTAACTGCGATAACTCGGTTAGTTTTCGTCCGATCTTTTCCAAATTTTGGCAGAAGATAGATTACCGGGTGCAGATAAGCTGATTCGTGTAATCGTGTTTGACATACAAAACTGCAAAAATTACTGAGTAATCGCTAAAATAAGAACGGTTTTTTCAGATTAAAAGAATCTTTTGCTTCATCAATCGCGAGCAATACGCGTTGCTCAGTCAGATATCCCGAAGCCGTTCGCTAGTAATTAACAGAACAATGGCTATTTTTTGCAATATCCAATAGAGTAAACAATAGATATAGAGTAAACAATATAAACAATATCGTCATAATGCACATTTCATGGTGTGTTGCATCGCTTCTACTGGATCCTATCCGTTCGCTTCTCTCTTTTATCGCAGCAAAGCGGACAGCGATTACCTAATTAAACTAACAAAAGATATGGTCTGCACCCTTTAAAGTTGATCAAAATTTTCAGTCTGAATCTGCCGGACGCCGAGTGCCCGCCCGTGCACAAGCTTGCCGCTCAGATGACAGCCGCGGCAGTGGGCGTGACCATGGCTACGTGGACCGAGAGTTATCGCATTGTCCGTTATCATTTCGTGCCGATTAAGCTTTGATCTGCTCGTAAGGTGGGACTGGCGGAAGATGGTCGTAAGGTGGGCATGATTGTATATCAGCGCGCTCTCCACGCTAGCATGACATCGGTCTGCTCGGATATCAACGCGCTCATGATCAAACGCGGCCGACGTGTAACCCTGTACGCCGCCGAGGATATCCAGAATTATACGGGACTGCACTGTGTAAGTCCTTGTTGTTGGTTAACGTTTGGCACTGCGTTATTTACTTTACGCTTAATAAAGCAAAAGTAAACCTGGATACCAATTTTTTGATTAATTTGCATTAAATTGTACTTATGTACAATTGTACTTATGTACAATTGTACGAGACAATATAAATACAAGACAACTACACATTCCGAAACTTTACGTATTAAAACATTCAGTCTCATCTCGTTCATTAACCCGCGCCTTGACACTCGGCATCGCCCCCAAAACTGCGGCGGCATTGCCTTTAACAATAGCAACAGAAAAAGGAATAAATGTTTGTAACATAAATACACTAGATTAGTGTACTCGGTTTTTGCGGGGACTGCCGCACTCGTAGATCGAAGCGATCAGAAGTAATACATGTAAGAGTTAATACAGGTCTAGCTTCTCGTGTTTAGCACCTTGGCGACGCATGTACTGCGGCAATTATAGTATTACCAAATTAAAAACAGTGTGGGACATTTTTGGAAGTTGGACGCAAAAACCCAAGTTGAACAACAGCCGCAAGTGCGTGGTGCTGACGCATGCTGCGGTATTTATTTTGTTCCTTTTTCAGCTGCGATACAAACGATGGGACGTTACGGATGAATACCTGATGTCAGACAGTACACGTCGTGCTGCTTTTGAGAAGCTGTATGGCTATTCGTGTAAATGCCGCAAGTGCAGCAAGGAATATGTAAGTCGTCATCTGCAGAATCATTTTTTGTTCAACTAATGGTCATGAACTGTGGATTTTGTTGAAATTAGGAAGCGGAAACCAATCCGCTGCGATGCATCACTACCGGCTGTATGGAGCGAATTCCCAGTGATGAGCGAGCAGTGGCAGCCTGCCCGCAGTGTGGCGCTATCAATGCTGACCGACT